>PVIH01005769.1:0-104293 GCA_004025045.1 Sigmodon hispidus
AAAAAAAAAAAAAAAAAAAAAAAAAAAAAAAAAAGAAATGTCCAGGTTAGTTGTGAGGCACAATTTTGGATACATCTGTGTGGATGTTTTCCGAGAAGACCTGCACTAAATGTGAGTGGTACCATCTCATGGACTGCATAAAAATAGGGAAGAAGAAAGTTGGCTGAATATCACCATTCTCCAATTCTTTGCTTCTTGAAGTCTGGACATAAGTGAGGTAGCTGTTATCTCTGCCAAGCCTTCCTCTTCCATAAATGACTGAACCCTCAGCTCCTGAGCAAAAACAAGCAAGCGGTCCTTAAGTTTCTTCTTGGTTACAGAAAACAAAATAAAACAAACAACAAACCTTAATGGCAATGTAGGTGGTAGATCAACAGTTACTGTGTCTGCCCTAAGACTACTCTATTCTGCAGAATCAGAGTGGGGGATCTCAGTTACAGATGCTTGGCGGTCAAGTCCTGCCTCTCATCCATCCTATTTCTTCACAGCAGGACTGTTAGGTAGACTTTCTTTCTCCAGCCTCCAAAGAAGGGGCTAGCGCAGAAATTTCTTTCTGAATACTCCTGCATTCCATCCTTTACACTCTGGGCTACCCTCACTCTACCAGCTAGACCCACTGTGTTCCAGCTTCCTTCCCTGGATAAGGAACAGTATATACAGGTGACTTAGTGATGAAAGTCATATCAGTAATCAAAGCTACCATTCATGGAGACCTGTCTTGGAACTCTTACACACATCATTCAACCTAATCCTAATGTCAGCCTGAAGAGACAAAAATGATTATGCCCAAGTAATACATGAGCAAAATAAGACCCAGAGAATGACACATGTTGGAACTTTTTAGGAGGGGTGATAGAATATGAAGCTGGGCTTGCTTCCAAAGTATGTAATCTACAACAGTTTAATACCTGTCTGACCCCGGGTAGCCAGACAGTGTTGGGCAAAGAGTCCTGGGTCCTGAGTGGTATGTGCCATAGTTTCTATTTCAGATACAGCTATATGAACTGTGACCTTAGACAGATCACTTGCCAGAACCCAGCTTCAGTTCCCCTTCTATAACATGAGGGGTTAAGATTACGAGATTTCAAATGTCTGCTCAGAAGGCTCTAATATCCTACAGGTCTCTGAGACTAATGGAACTATAACTCTTTTCCTAGGGCTCAGCCCTGCACTGCTCCAACAAGACACAATCTGAGAGCTGGTTTTCAAGGAGTGCACGCTTCAGAAAGGGCCAGCTGCACTTCCAGTGGCGCCACTCAGCCAAGTGGCAGGAGGTTATGTCAACCTTCTGGAGAACCCTTTATTATAGTTTATGGCCCAGTTGTCAAATATCCCCCTGGAGACCACTGGCATTCAGTTCTCTGAGATAACAGAGGACTGAGAAATGGCCACTTCTTCTCTTTCTGAAAGTGGAGGGAGAAGAAGATGAAAAATAAGTTCACTGCAATGAATGATCAGCCCTTGCCTATCTGTCCATCCTGGAGCAGCAGCCTTGGGCATGTATTCTCAGGAGGAGCCTGTGAAGGGCAGTGTTGAAGCCGTCCTGGGCTCAGCTCTCTGCAGCTCTTCTGGGTCAGCAGAGAGTGGGTGTGCTGTCTGGGGCAGCTCTTACAGAAGGAAGATCTCATGCTTATTTTATTCAAAGATTAATTGCATTTGACCTTGAGTTAGGAACTTTACATTGAAATTGATTCTTTTTTAAAAAATCCCCCCCCCCCCGATTTTGTCTCCTTCTCTCCTTGTCATTTTGCCTCCTGGTCATCATGAGAGTGGCCTCTGCTGTCAGGTATTTACACTGCCTTGATGTTCTGTCTCAGACCAAAGCAAGAGGGATAGCCAACAATAGACAAAAATCTCTGAAGCCATGTGTCCCAGACTTTCTTTTTCTTTAAGTTGAGTTTCTCATGTATTTTTGTCACAGTGAGGAAAAGCTGACTGGTCCAGGGTCACACTCCATACCAACAGCAGCAGCCATCCACAGAACTTTTAACTGTGTTACCATAGTGCTAAAAATTGCATCTTCAGTTCAGGAGGGAATTAAATCCACATGGCTTCTTTGTGGAGATTCAGGGCATTTTTATATACATTATCTTGTCTGTGCTCCTCTGGTAGTAACAAGGAGAATGGGAAAATGAGAGAAAGAAAGAGGAGAAAATGAATGTAGTGGTTTGAAAGAAAAGGTAATGTGCCATTACATGTTTGAAAGATATGATTTGTTCTCTTTTTTTTAATTTTGATTTTATAGGGGTTTACAGTTAAGAAATTGCATGAATCTCAGAAGACACTTTAAACTTGGACTTTTAAACATTATTGAGACTGTTATAGGCTATGGAGACTTCTGAAGTTGGACTAAATGCATTTTTTTGCATTATGATATGACTACAAACCTCTGGGGCCATAGAATGGAATGTGGTTTGGAAGAACATGGCCCCCAAAGGTAGTAGCACTATTAGAAGGTGTGGCCTTGTTACAGGAATTGTGTCACTGTTCTGGTGGGCTTTGAGGTCTCTTTTGATCAAGCTTTGCTCAGGGTAGCATTCAGTCCTCTTCTTGCAGCCTGAAAAAGGCAGAACTCTCAGCTACCTCTCCAGCACCATGACTGCCTGTACACAGCCATGTCTCACCATGGTGAAAATGGACCAAACCCTTGAAGCTGTAAGCCGCCATCCCAAAGAAATATCTTTCTATTATAAGAGTTGTGGTGATGGTGTCTCTTCACAGCAATAGGATTCTAACTAAGACAATTCACATTTGCACAAGGTCTAAAGGATCCAGAGAGACCTAATGAGTCACCTGTGGTCTCCCAGGTGCTGGGGTGGCTGATGACCTTTGAATTTGCTAACTTGACTTACAATTCAGTTATTTTCTAGGTAAGATTGAGGTGCCTCTGGTGGTTAGTCTCAGCCAGAGGTGAAAAAATATGAATTATTTTTTAGTATTTTTTTTAATTGCCAGTGAGACCAACATGAATATGTGTGTGTGTGTGTCTGTGTGTGTGTCTCTGTGAGTGCATGTCTGTATCTTTGTCTCTTCTGTGTGTATAGCTACATTTACATGTGTTTTGGTGTCCACAGAACCCACAGGAATGAGAATCTCCTGAAGCTGGAGTTATAGGTGGCTGTTAATTACCCTCCGTGGGTGTCAGGAACTGAACTTTGGGTTTAGCAGTGGGTGCTCTTAACTACTAAGCCATTTCTCCAGACCCCCAAAAATTTATTTTTAAAGATTCAGGATGGGTGGAGTGCCATGCTTATGGGGGAATTTTTCTTCATGAATACATTGCTGAGATGGATGTGTGGACCTGAGAGTGAGGGCTAGAAGGGAGAGGTTTCTTGACAGAGGTTTGTTCAGGGTGCAATAACACTCCCATTCTTGATTTCTGGGTGGCCTTTAATAAGCTTTGGTTAATAATATTTGACTTGTTAATAAGTCAGAGATTAGTGTGTATGTGTATATATGTGTACAGGTAAAGCTAAGGCATTAAAGAAAAATATGTTGTTTTTTTCCCCAAGCTGAGAATATAAAATCAGGTAGAGAAATTAGTGAATTATACAATTAGACAAATAATCTTTATAAGTAACTTTCCAAGGGATCTATGTTAGAACACTTGTCTAGCTTGTTCAAAGCTTTAAGAACTCTCCAGCAACCAAAAGGGGGAAAAAAGTGACTGGCCTTTATGAGGAGGACCATTATGTAAAGAGAATTACCTTTATGTAAAGTCACATTTTAATCATTTTAATTAGTGTTGGTTGGTGAATATTGGCAGATTTCCAGCAACTGTGTAGGAACAAAAACAAATCAGAGTTCCTAGTGCAAAGTCTGAGTCCCCAAGATGCAGGAGCAATTTTGGGTGAGCTTTGATTAAGAAGCAGAAATTATCCTAAGAAACAATTCCACAGTTAGAGCCAAGCCAGCAGGAGATGTCGTTTACCTGGACCAGATGATTCACAGTGTGGGGAGACTGAACAAGGTGTGTAATTAATTGGTCTGCTGGTCTCTGCTCAACCAGTTATCAGCCTTAATTGGTTTCTCTCTGGAAGCAAAGGGAAGCACACAATGGCCGAGGGGTGCTGTTGTTGAAGGTGTTAGCACCTGCATGTCCTTGGATTGACCGGACTGTGAAGAGAACCTTGCCTTCAGGGCTCCTTTTGTCTCTCACTCAACGGATTAAGAATTTACGTTTATACTAGTTGTGAAATGTTTTCAACCTTGGCCTTGGATGGTTTATATTATGGTAGAGACTGGTACCATGTCCATGAGCCATGAGCAACGGAGTGAACAAGTACAGTGAATGGACCTATGGGTTTGTTTAGATGATGCATAAGGAATCATGGAGGCTAAAATACCACCTAAACTGTTAAACTGAGGATTTTAGTTCTGTGCGTGCGTGCATGCGTGCGTGTGTGTGTGTGTGTGCGTGCGTGTAAATTGGTAGTTTTACTCTCTAGGAAGAGTTTGGAAGGATTAAATTGTAGATGCTGGAGGGAGAAGGAGCAAGGTTAGCAAAGGTACAGACTCCCCAGAGTTTTTCCATAAAGACTGGCAAATGGAATGAGGTCACTGCAACTTGTCCTGCCTGGGCAGAGCACTGAGTGAGCTGCACCTTCTCACAGGCCTGAGACAAGCAGAAAACAAAGAGTGGAAAAGGAGGAAAGAGGAAGGGAGATGTTGAAGAAGAATGAGACCAGCATGAAAGGTTAACGAGCTCTTCTACTCAGCCCTGCAAGGACAAGCTTGTGGGCCAAGTGGCCATTGTTTACCCTTCCAGTTAAGAGCTTGGTGATGGTACAGCCCACTTTAGAGCAAAAGTCTAATGTGGATATATATTACATATTTAATAAAACCTGAATACTGGGGAGAGAGCACACAGTCAAATCCCAGGCAGACAGCTCAGGAAATTCTTGAACCTTGAATACAAAGATAAACAGTTGAGTGAGTCACACATACTTTTAATCTTAGCACAGGGAAAGTTGGGAGTGGCAACCAACACCCTTTATCCCATAACCCCAGAGACAGAACTTCTTCTGTTTCTGTGAGTTCAAGGCTACACGCCTTTAATTCTAACCTGAATGGGAAGGGTATATAAGGGCTCTTAGAAACCAGGCAGACACAGAAGCAACTGGCAGAAGGGACCAGAAGCAAGGCTGAGGAAGTTGCAAGACAGCTGGGTGAGAATTGACTATGGTGCTTTCTCTCTCTGATATTTCAGCCTTCCTCCGATATTTGGCTCTGGGTCTCATTTGTGCTACTACAGCCTAAACAGACCTAGGATAATACTGTTCTATCTAAGCTGCCCAATATAGAAAGATTGGAAGCCATGATAATCTTTTTGCAAGAGTCAACCTAGTTGCTAGAGCCCACAGACTGACCACAGCCTCCTCCTCCTGCATCCCGAGAACTGGTTATGATCTAGTTCCTTCTGGAAGGGTGGAAGGGTATAAACTCCCAGTCAGCAAAAGAACCAATAAACAAACAAACAAATAAAAAATAAAAACCCTAAAACCCTCAGGAAGCTGGTTACGTCTGGGAGGCCACTGGATGTTTTCACTCCCTCTTTATAGCAGTCTATTTGGGCCTTTGTCCTAGGATGTAATGCTGCATAATCATGGAGTTTCAGTATGAGACAAGACTGTTCATACCTTCTAATATAATGCTCTTCTAGTTGTTCCAGCGTTATCCCTAGCAACAAAAGTATTTTGAACATGTAGCATCAATATCACCCTTTTATTTTATTAATATTATTGATTTATTTTTGTGTGCCTTGGTACTGGAAATTGAACCCAGGACCTCCTACTATTGAGAAACACCCTCTGGCATCTATTTAGTCCTTTCTAAATAACACATTTATACTTCTGCATTGATATTTATTATACATTTTAATTTATTTAAAATATAGCTCAAAATATAGTTTTTAAACTTATTTTAAAAGTTTTAAAAGAAAACATTACATTAGTTTCCTCTTTACCTTCGGTGACAATCCTTGCTCCCTCAGAGACAGTGAACCTCAGTTTTGGGAACAATTCATCTACTTCAGCCTTCCCTGAAGTAAGTCTTCCCTGAGTGGGAGCAAGCTCACTTTGCCCCCCACCAGCAGCTACAATTTAATCTTTCCAAACTCCTTCTGGAGAATAAACACTAGGAACCCCTCCCCCCCCCAACACACATATGACCACTTCTAAGAGTTCACTACATATCCTTCTATCTAGAATCACAATGAGGATTTGAGTTACAATCGCACACTCCTCTGTGAGTAGGGAGGGAGCCCTGGATGTTTCTGAGTATCAAAGGATTCCAGCCTCCCCTAGCACCAGGGCTGTGGAGGAGTAGCAAGGGCACATAGCTGAAACTGTCAACACTACCACTGTCTGGTGTTAAAGAACAGGAAAAGCTGAGTCTGCCTTGGCCAGGTGGTTAGAAGAATAGAAATTGCAATACAGCTTGAGATGGAGGTGCTGGACGATGTCCAGGATCAATAAAGCCTGCCTGGTCCACAGTGTTTACTGTCAACAGCCCTAGGTGCTTTGGTGATGGGGAAACTGTCAGCAGGGAGCAGCTCTTCTAAGAGACTTGGGTGCAGGTGTTCTAGATGGGAGGATAAAGATGGCCACCACAATAGAACCACGTATGGGATCTGATAGGACATTCTTAACCTGGATAACCTGCCTTAGCTCACAGAGACTCCTACTTGTTTCTAAACATGAATTCTGATGTCCTCTATTGCCAAAAATGTGTACATGCCTTGAGACCAGAAACTCTGCAGTTTTGCAGAGATAAAAACTTTTTCAAAATACACAAATGTTAGGGGTGTAGCTAGTTTGAGGCTGAGCAGCCTTAACTGGTAAGAATGTAGGAAGTATCAAGAAAGATAAAAAAAAGCTCACAATGCTTTGCTTTAAATGGAGAAATGTCTCAGGCTATTCTGTGAACCTACTGGAGATGTTTGTGTAGCAAATACTGAAGACAAACTTCTATCAGCTGCCCCTGGAAGGACCCTTTCCCACAACTCAGGGGACCTTCACCATCTCCTCCTCTTTCAATCTACCCACTGTTGAATGCAGACCTGGATCTTGAGGCCAGACTTAATATTGTGGTAGCTTTTTATGAAATCTTTTGTTTTTTTGAAGCAGAAAGCGTGGTCTTCATTTTGGGGTTAGTTCTCCAGACTAGAAACTGCTTAGGGTTTAGGTAAAGCATAGACTCTTCATGATCTACAAAAAGAATTGACCCCAAAGGGAAAGCAATTTAGGTAACAGTTCATGGGTTAATATGTGAGAATAGCTATTCTCAGAAAGCTGTTTTGAATCCCCCAATTCTAGAAACACATTCTGCCGCCCTGGACACAAGGCATGTAGTCCAGGTCTGAACAATCATTTTATTTCATCCCCTCAATAACAGTGATTGATCCAAATACTGGACCTATAACCCAACCTGAACCCAACATCACCAAGGTCTGATGTATCAGTTGATAACAAGTCTTCATGGATACTAAATATGAGGTTGTAAAGCTGGGACTCTGGGATACCATGTTATTACCTCCCTGTGAAGAGAGCCGAGAGACAGCGGCTGAGATGAAAGAGGTTTCACAGGAGGAAAATGAGCCCTGGTCATGTGGAATCTGCTCTGTCCACAAGGCTGCTCTATCTCCACAGGCATAGGGAAGCCACGGGGTGGGAGGGGGGAGGGGGAAAGGGAGGACACTCTTTCATCTTCACTTCTGAAAGTCAACTGCATTCCAGTGACACGGTTATGGCACCAAGCTCCATTGTGACCATCTTAAAGTAAAAATCAGAGCAGGGTGTCTGTCTGGGAAGACTACCACAGTGTCTCACCTGTTTTGCCCAGCACAGTGGATTTTCTCAGAAGCAAAGAGGTCATTTAGCTGTTGTTCATTTAGAAGGGTTTTGAAATGGTCCTTTTATCCTAGGACTCCACAGCTTAGATGACCAAAGAATTCCTGTCTTACTCACTGGCAAAACATCTCTCCCAGTAATTTGTGAGTTCCTGAAACCTGCTATTCTCCTGATCCTCACAAGTTGGCCTCTTTGATGTTCATGAAACAGGACATGTGTATTTCTAGTGCAAGTGTATTTCTAACTTCATATTAGTGATAGTGTGTCTGGACTATGACCAGTCTGTCCCTTACTTCCTACAAGGTGCTATTCAGCATCACATTAGGATCCTCACCACCCTTGTGCCTGGGTCTACCCCTTGACTTTCTCCCTCACCCATCTAAATGTCTACACTTTGACCAGTTTATCTTTTTATTCTTTTACACTTCCTACCCATCTCTGCCTTTGTGGTCATTCTTGATGCTTTCATTCATAACAAGCCTTACATGGAAGAATATAGGGATGTAAATGAGCTCCACCCATTCCTATGTGACCTCTCCAGGTGGAACTGGGCTCTTTCTCATGTCATGTCAGTCATGTCTTGAGGCTGTCTCAAGCACATAAGCCCTCAACTTCTTTTTCAGCCTTAGGCTATTTTGAATTGAATGGAATGATACCATTCTTGAAACCCAAACCCATAATGTAGAACTATAAATATCTAAAATTAAAACACACTGGTTTTCTTTATATGATTTTTATATTGGCCAAACTAGATATTCTGAAAATGTTAATATTTGAATTCAACAACAATTTTAGAGAATATGTATAGGTTTTTTCAAATATATTATTTAGCCTTAAATTTTGCATTGTGAAATTATTTTTCAATATTTTTAAGACTGGGTTTCAGTATGTCTCAGCATCAAAATCACTTATGGAAATCTACATTTGAAGTCAAACCTAATTTATAGACCAAGTGGGTTTCAATTTAGAATACTTTTATTTATGGCAGCTTTTCAGATGGACAGATTAGTTTTCTATTACTATGGTGCTTTGGATAAGAATGGCCCCCATAACCTCATATATCTGAATGCTCAGTACCAGGGAGTAGAGTCATTTGAAAGGATTAGAAGGATTAAGATGTGTGGCCTTGTTGGAGGAGGTGCAACACTGGAAGGGGGACTTTTGAGGTTTCAAAAGCCCACACCAGGCCCAAGATCTCTTCTTTCTTGCCTATCAGGATGTAAAGCTCTCAAGTTCTCCCCGCATGCTGCCATGCTCCCATCCATGATGATAATGAATTAAACCTCGGAAACTGTAAGCAAGCCCACAGGTAAGTGCTTTATTTGATAAGAATTGCCTTGGTGATGGTGTCTCTTCACAGCAATAGAACAGTGATTGAGACAGTTACTATAACAAGTACCTTCAATAATCAACTTATAAAGAGAAAATGGTTGTTTTGGCTTTTGGTTTCTTAAGCTATGATCACTTTGCCTGATAACCAGTAGGTCCCACCCTTTCAAGGTCCAAACTGTATCCCTGGCCTAGGGGAGACTGACTCAAACCATAGTAGGAATCTTGCTATCAAAGTAAATAATACTTCTTGCCTTTGTCATGGTCCTTCAAGGCTAAAGTGGGAAGACTGGCAAGAGTCACTAAGAACCAGCTTTTTATGGAAATAATAATGCTCCAATTTTGATCTGAGAGGACATCTTCTCTAGGTATAGAGTGTTGAGTTTGTACCTCTCCTGTCCATTAGAAGTCCCTGAGCAACCCTTAGAAGTCTCCATATCCAGGCTCTACCTGGAACTAATTATACCAGATTTTTGAAGGGAGAATCCCAATATGAACAAGAACAACATAAGGCAATCTTTATTAAGTACATACCTGTGGTGGTCTGAATGAGAATGTCCTCTATAGACTGACATCTGAAGGCTTAGAAAGTGCCATCAGGAGGTGTGGCCTTGTTGAAGGAAGTGTGTCACTGGGGGTTGCCATTAGAAAGTGTGGCCTTGTTGAAGGAAGTGTGTCACTGGGGGTGGGCTTTGAGGTTTCAGAAGCCCAAGGAGGTCCAGTGTCTCTCTCTTTCTGCTGCCTGTCAAACTAGATGTAAAACCCTTGCCGATGTACTAAATCCTTTTAGCCTGTAAGCCAGCTCCAATTACATGTTTTCTTTTATAAGAATTGTTCTGATTATGGTGTTTCTTTATAGAAATAGAAACTTTAACTAAAACAGTACCGTATGTCAAGCTCCATGCTTCATTCTTATGTTATCTCATTGATCTTAAATATAATTTTATATGGCAGTACTATTATTACTGCATCCAAACAGATTAGAAACTAAATTAAAGAAGACAGAATTTAAGTATATTTCCTAAGATTTGAAGGGAGCTAGTGAAGAAACCCACATTCTAGACCAGGTACTTTGACTTGAGAGCACAAACTCCTGGAATTTGATTTAAATTCTTTTTAATTAAAAAAATGCACTTATTTAGGGTCAAATAGTTCTCCAAAGCTTATTATCAAAAGTATCAGTCTCGTTCCCACCAGCTGTCCTGTTTCCTCATTCTTGAGGTTGTTACTTTGAATTATTATAGCTATTGTCTTTTTACATTGATGTCTGTGGCTGTCACTGTTATCATTTATAATGCAGCTTTGTTTTTTCCTCTTTGAGAACTGATATTCCCTGTGGGCATGGACCTCACAGTGTATCACTGCTCACCTTTCCTGATACAAGTGAGATCAAATGACAGGACTACATTTAAAACAGCTATTCTTCATTATTCCCAGGGAACTGGTCATAGGATCTACACAAATACCAAAGCTTCTTGTAGAAAACGATGCAGGACTTAGATATAAATTGTACACACAGCCTCCTGTATGCTTCAGACCATCTGTAGGTAGATGAAACCTCCAGAGATGAATACTTTTTTAACATGGTAGTTATAATATATTGCTTGGAGAATGACAGGTATAAAGATCTATACAAGTCCAGTCCAAAGGAACTTGTGTGTGTGTGTGTGTGTGTGTGTGTGTGTGTGTATTTATGTGTGTATATGTGCACATGTGTGGGTGATGCATGTTCATATATGTGTACATGAAACGGTGTGCATATTCATATGAAAATCTGAGGTCAGCCTCAGATGTCATTCCTCGAGAGCTTTCTACTTTGGTTCCAGACTCTCACAATAGAATGTGAAGCTCACCAATTAGGTTCAATTGATCAGCAAGCCCCAGAGATCCACTTTTCTCTACTTCCCTAGTCCTGGGATCACAAACATATACCCCATGACTGGATTTTAAGGTTGATGTTTTTATGATAAGCACTTTATCAGTGGATCTATTTCCTAAGCCTAGAGGATTTATAACTTCTAGGAATATCTTAAGGTAGGACTCATAGTGGGCCAAGTGAATCATTGATGGTAAGACTCTTTGTTATGTTCACTACATTTTAATGTTTTCCTTTCATGACTATTCCTATATTTTTTAAGTTTTAAAAACTGTTATCTCTCTGACCATAACAACACCATTTCCATTTGCTGTGTACATTTGTGTGGATGCATAAATGTCGGTTCATGGATGTGCGGAGAACAGAGGCCAATGTCAGATGTCTTCCTCTGTTGCTTTCCTCCTTAAGTTTTTGAGGCAGGGTCTCTCACTGAAACTTGAACTTGCTGTCCAGCTAAGGTAGGTGAGCAGTAATCTCCCAGGATTCTTCTCCCCAGCACTGGGATAACAGGTACACACTGCCACATCCAGCATTTTACAGAGGTTGGGGATTCAAACTCAGGTCCCCACTTTTGTGTGGTTATCACTGTACCAGTTAAGGTACCTTCCCAACCTCAATGTGATGTGGGATGTCCAAGCACATCCAAGCATAGATAAAGGGAAAGAAGGGCTGAGTCAGAGAGAGAGGCTGTGAGCTGCAAGATGTAAAGGAACTCATGTAAGTCACAAGCGACATGGCAAAGCATAGATTAGTATAAATGGGAAAAAATGTAAGCAATATGTCTGAGCCATAGGCCAAACAGTTTTTAATTAATATAAGACTTTGTGTGATTATTTGGGACTGCTGGTTTCTATCTCGGGGCTAGCCAGAAACTTCCTACTACATCAGTGTTTCTGTCCTTTTAGTGGAAAATGGAAAGCACTCTCATAACCTTAGAATGCATGGTTCCCAGTGGAGTAACAGCATGTAAAATCTTTAGGAGATGGGGCTTTGTTAGTGCTCAGGAAAGAGCCTTTCAGCTTGCAGCCTTGCTTGTGTTAGGTCTAGTTCTCTTTGCCTGTCAGTCCAGTAACCATAGGAATACCATTTCTGCACACTCCTACCACATTCACAATTGTTCAGCCATTTCTTCCCAATCAAAATGGACCATCCTCTCTGAAACATGAGCCAAAATCCCTCTTTCTTTCCTTAGTTCTTTCTTCCAGGTAGTCTGGTCACATGGATACAAGTAACTACTGTAGCAGGTGATCTTCATGCCCTTGCATAATTTCTGGGACTCCAAGATGCTCTTTCCTGTTCTTTGGGAATATTTCATATCTGAGACTTGCTTCAGATGTTCTGTATCCTTGGATCTTTTCTGGTAAGAAGGGCCAAAAAAAAAACAGATTGAGAAGCCTATGCAGAGATGGAGGTCTGTCGGCTGGGTGCACTGAACATTTGTATGGAAAATTTTTTCATGTTTGTCTTTGGATTTCTTGTGTCAACCTGATTCTAACTCCTAGAGAAACATCTTCAGTCTGCTTTCTGGTGAGCATAACCCCTGATTCTTCTAGCATTTCAGGAGAAGCAAGGAGACAAAGATTGGGGATATTTTAGTGAATTCTCCTACTTTTCAATTAAATAGCACTGCTCTCTTATAAAATACAGTGTTGACTGATGGCCACTTATTTGTTTTAATTCTTTAAACAATAAATTTCTCAATTTCTGTAAGGGATAGAGAAGGATACCTAACCTCTTACCACTCATTCAACTATGAGAGATAGGAAGGGCATTTTTGCATCTCACTGCTTTGTAAATAGGACTTGGTTTGTTTGGTTTTCAAACAAGGTCTCTTCTCAGCCTCAGCTCTCTTCCTGCCTCTCCTCAGTTTTCAAGTGCTGGGGTTTCAGGTATATACCACCACACTCAGCTTTCTAAACAAACCCTTATAACTGTCTCTGGTAAAGCCTCCAATTTCTCCTCTCTTTCCAGGGCACCTGTGCATTCTTGAGGCTTCTTGTTGCTCTGAATGCAAACTGAGGTGTTTCTCAGCTTTCCTTCTTTTTTACTTAAAACACATCTGTCTTCAATGTGTTGTCCCTTGTCACATGTCCTACTTTTTAAAAATCACCACACACATTTGTATTTTACTATTTTACCCAGTGTCCTATTTTTGGTGACACGCTGTGTCCTCTCTAAAACTGACCCTATATTATTGGGGATAGGGACAGTAGTGTAGCTAAAAGAGTGTGCTCCATTTGGAGGAGTCTGAGACCTCCATCACCACCTCCATTGAAACCACAGAGGATGGACCAACTTTGTGGCACCCAGTATGTCTACAAATACTTCCTCTTTCCTTGTTGCACTTGATTCTCATGACCTTACTAAAGAAGTCCTGATGCCTTTGCATGTCTACAGTACAGTGGGTGAATGACATGGAAACGAAGGTATGAAAGCACAGCACAGGTCCCCTAATTCTCACCCACGGACATTTTGACATGCATGTGGTACTGTGATGGGAGTCATCCTGAGGACAACTGAAACTGAAAGTGTGACATGCCCAGGTCTCTCAGAGATTACAGGAGAACAAGAATCTATTTACTTGATTCCCATTTTGAGTTCACTGCCCAGGTCTGCAGAGATGAAGCATTGGTATCCAGCCTTTCCATACCATTCTTGCTTTTCTTTGTTTTCTCCAGCTGTTGAGGTTGGACATCAGGAGCTGATAAATGTGGAGACAAAAGTCCATCTGAAGCATCTACAGAGAGCAATAAAAAGCAGGAATTCCCAGGTCAAGAGAATGAGGATAAAAGTGAGCCTTGTAGCTAGGCCAGAGAAATGTCATATGGAAACTGATATTGGATGTATGGACAGCATTTGGATGTCCACTGAGCTGTGGCTCTTTGTGGCAAGTGATGTCACTGGCTCAGATGACTGTGGGGACATGAGCACTCCCTGATGACACAGAAATCCTTGTAACCCATGGCTGATTGACACATACTATGAAGGCAGTTTCTGCTAGTAGCCTTTGAAACTAAGAGTTTCTGAGAAATTATGAATGGTACACCCAGCCAAAGTTGACTTGTCATGTGGTTTAAGAACAGCAAAGTTTAGCTCTCAGGACAAAATAATTAACGGAGCCTAAGTGATAAAAAGATATGCAAATGTGACTATAAGTAGACTGATAAAGTATAGGCAGAATATTACATATTCCCCCCCCACACACACACACTTTGGTACTTTCTAATCCATTCTGCAGCTCTTTGTGATGCTTCATTCACCTGGATTGGATAAAAGCCCATGCAGGTCCAAGACTTTGTCAGCTTTAGTTATTAAAACATCTTCCAGTCCTAGATGAATACTACTGTAGAAATGCAATATTTCAAGAACAGAGCTGGCCCAAATTAAACATTTCAATAATTAAAACAGCCCACTCAATGTAGGCATCCACATTGAAAACTTAATCTGAACATTTCTCTCTTCTAGTCTGATTTAGTCTTGAGTTCCGGATTGGAATTTGTGATCTCTCTCTCTTTCTCTCTATCTCTCCCTTCTTCTCCTCAAGGCACTGATGATGAATTTTTCTGGACTGAAGTGAAGAAAAAGGCAGAATTTCAAGGCAATAGAAGGTCTTTTTTGATATGAATAGATGTAATCATAGAGTGATGCTTGACATATGATGTGGTGTGACCCATTTGGTGACCCTTCCCATGGGCCACATTGTGCTGCAGACCTTCTAATGGGAGTATTGCTGTCTCTCTGGCCACCAGGGGACAATGGTTAGTCTTGGGACCTCTGATTATGCTCTCTCCTCTGGATTTCATTGTCCTATCCTTGGGAGGCCATGTGTGTTCTCTGGGTCTTCCCAGGCTTACCACACCTACTCTATGTCACCCTACTCCTCTCTCTTGGTCTCTATGTTCAGGCCATTAATTTTCTCCAGGAAGGAATGAAGACAAGGGTCTGAACATCTGCAAAGAGACAACGTAAGTTAAAACACTGTCCATTCTGCTCTTATTGCAATCTCTATTTTGTAGTTTTGGGAGAGGCTCTCTCCTCCTCCACTGGCGAAGAAGTAGATCCAGATAACTCCACAGATGCCCTTTTCCCTGCTTTCTTCACTGTTCTCTGGTATACACATAGGTAGGTGATGACAGACAATCACGTTCTTTGCCATACACTGGAGCCTTGCATGGGCCTAGCACCAAGGACCTTAGGCTTTAGGAAGCTGCAGTTGAATGGCCCTCTTTTCCCAATGCGTAAATATTATCTTATTCATCAAAACATCATTAAACCAACAATCTTATGAGAATAGGTTCTTAGCTCAGTCCTTACAAGAGCTGACACATAGATGATATATAGATGTTTTGGACTAGGTTTGGAATAGTTCCCAAAGACTCATATGTTTTATAGGTTCTTCCTCAGTTAGGGATCCTATATGGAGGTGGTAGAGGCTGTAGAATGCAGCACAAAGGTTAGAAGATGGATGATGTAGGAGGAAGTAATTGGAGAAAGTAGGTCCCTTTTGGGCATGTGTGGTGATATGTTACATATTTAATAAAAGCTGAAATATCCAGAGACAACACACAGTCAAAACCTAGGTAGACAATGCAGGAATTTCTTGATCTGTGAATACAAGGAGAGACAGCTGGGATTTAATGGCACATACCTTTAATCCCAGGACAGGGAAAGCCTGGGAGTGGCGACCTATGCCCTTAATCCCATAATTCCAGAGACAGAACTTTCTGTGTTTTGTAAATTCGAGGCTAACTACCAAATAGAGTATTTCTCACCTTTAATCCTAACCTAGATGGGATACAGCTAGAAAAAAGGGTATTAAGGCAGGCTTAGGAAAACAGCAGCAATTAGAAGTGACCAGGAGTGAGGCTGAGGAAGTTGCACCATAGCTAGGTGAGATTTGACTGTGGTGTTTCCTCTCTCTCATATTTCAGCCTTTCCCAATATTTGGCTCTGAGTCTCTTTCAATACAATCCCAATGCATGCTACATTCGTGCCTTAAGAGATTCATCAGGATCCCACCTCTTCCTCTTTCTTTTGGCTTGATGGCTATCACAACACACAACACACAACTCCACCAAGCACTCTGCTTGATGGCCATCACAACATACATGACTTTGCTCTACCAAGCACCTGCCACCATGTTCTGCCTTACTTCAGGCCCTAGAGTCTTGGGGACAAGTGACCATTATGGCCTGGAACATCTAAAACCATAAGTACAAATAAATCCTTCTTCCTTTGAAGTTGGTGACCCCAGCATTTTTTTTCCACAGAGATAAAAACACATGATGTTAAGTAGCTGTAGAGATGAAAAGGACCTCATAGATAAAGGAGGCTCAGAAGACGGAGAACAGATTCTCCCTTACCTATTCTTGAAGACATCTCTACTTTAACCCAGTGGTTTTGATCTGGTGGTGCTCACCTCCAGAATCTGGAGAGAGTAAGTTTGTATCATTTTCAGCCACCCAATTTGTGGATATTGAATGTAACAACCTCAGAAAAATTATACATGAGCTTCAGAGGAAGTAAGGTAGGAATCCGTTTTAAATGTTGTGCTTAAAGGAAATAAATTCTAAAATTACCTCAGTGTTCCGATAAAGGGTTTGTTTTCTCTTATAGAGATTGTTTTCATGGTCATCTCTTTAGGCACAAAGATCAGTTCAAGGGCAATGATTGGTTGGTAGCATGATGATTAATTTTGTCCACTCGATAGGACTGAGAGATACTTAGAACATTAGTGATGCACACCTCTGGGTGTGCCTGGAAAAGCATTCCCAGAATTGATTAGATCACAAGGACTCTGATCAGATGGTGAGTTCATTCCCTGATGGGTTCACAATATGACAGCATCATCAGGAGGTGGTGAAATGTATGAGTTGGAGCCTAGATGGAGGAAGTAGGTCATTGGGGATATGTCCTCTAGAACTTTGTCTTTCACTGGCTTCTTCCTGTATCCCTTCCCTCTCTGTTTCCTGTCAGCCGTGATGTGAACTTCTCTGATCTGCTAAATCCTAGCTAAACCGTGAGCAAAGCCAGCTTCCTTTTTTAAGTTGTCTCTGTCAGTTTCCAGTCATAGTAGTGATAAAACTGCTCATTATATTTGTTCTTTCCTCTGGCTAACAGTGTCTTAGTGGAGGGACCTTGAACCTTTCGAAACTCTGTGGTTTCTCTAATTCTTTGATGCCATCTCTTCTTTTTTCTTAAAATATTTATTTATTTTTATTTATTATTTTTATTATGAATAAAGTCTCACTTTTTATCCATGTATTCCCTTGTTCAGACTCCCTTCCCCCTCCTGCCCCTCCCAGTCACTCTCTCTTCTCTCCATCAGTTCATCTCCTCCCCAGCAAGGACAGGAGGTCCCAAGGTCCCAAGGTGGCTTAGCTCAGCATCCACTCCAGGCAGATCCACTCACCCCAACATCAAGACTGGGTCAGGTGTTCCTCTGAGGGAATGGGCTCCAAGGTGCCAGACCAAGGTGTTTCAGATCCCAAGCTGTTCAATGGTTGTGGTTTGCAGCTTGGACATGCTATGCTTTTTATTTAAAGTCCTCTAATGAGTGAGTACATCCCCTGCTTATTTTTCTGGGTTTGTGATACCCCACTCAGGAGGATATTGTCCAAATCCATCCATTTGCCTGCAAATTTTAGGATATCATTTTTTCTTACTGCTGAGTAGTACCCCATTGTGTAGATGTACCACAATTTGTTAATCAATTTCTCAGTTGAGGGGCATCTAGGTTATTTTCAGGTTCTTGCTATTACAAATAAACATAGTTGAGCTAATGCCTTTGGAGTGCGAATGTGCATCTTTAGGGTATACATTCAGAAGTGGTATTGCTGGGTCCTTGGGGAGATTGATTGTTATAGAATGTTCATATTGATCACATTTGCATGTGGCATTCTCGATTGCATGTTTTCAAATAACACATCTGTTTCTTTCTCTGGGGAATTTAATATTATTGTTTCCCCAGGGGCACTCCCAGAGAGATCAGGTAGGCCCCCTTCTCCACCCCTCAGCAGAAATAGGATAAAAGGATTCCCCACCCAGATGGGAGATAAGAAATGTGATTAACACCTTTAATGTTGAACTGGCTCCCAG
This sequence comes from Sigmodon hispidus, assembly GCA_004025045.1. Lineage (NCBI taxonomy): Eukaryota > Metazoa > Chordata > Mammalia > Rodentia > Cricetidae > Sigmodon > Sigmodon hispidus. Next base: position 18,154 of record PVIH01005769.1, read on the forward strand.
TCCCTCATCCTGGCTTTAGAGTTACAGTAGAATGTGAGGTTTTGTTCTGAAATCCCTAGGATTTACAAAGACCTCAAGAAGCTAGTGAGTTCACTGGATGAGGGACATGTTCAGTGTTCACAGGGTCATAGTGCTGCTTCTATAACTCTGTCACATGATAACATGTCCTCATCTGAGAAAAAAGAAAAAGAGAAGGTGGGAGAAGTAACATTATCTGCTCATCTAACAGACAGATCTTAGGCACAGCCATATGTGAGAGCATCTGCTCAGTGCTGGGATTCTGAACACTAAGTAAACAGTCCCTGACTAATGGGACACTGTCTGCAGAGTTAAGTCTTCTCCTGAGAGTTCCTCTTTCAAGTTAAACCTTACACAGATACCCACGGTCTACCAGAGATGCAAACAGTGGCCAGAGCTGTAGCAGGTATGTAGAGAAGGTGGGTAGCCACTGGGTAACTATTCTCCCTGGTCTTCTAACTGTCTGTAGAGTATTGAGGTCATAAAATTAAATGATTTTGTGGCTTGAAAGACTGTTGTTGAACCCAGCATAGCAGAGAGCTGAAAATCCTGGCTCTGAGAAACAGTTCTTGGTTTCTGATCAAACTTTGGGCTGTACTTCAAATCGCTTCATCAATAAAACAATAATATCCTCACCAATAAAAATGAAGATAACACTAATTCTAGTATTGTCTAACTCCTTGGTTATCAGGGGAGACACAGCAGTGCCTGACAGAACATAAGCATTGAAGAAATGTGAAGTAGTGGATACATGTATCTGTGAATTGTCTTCCACTCTTCACAACCCAACTGAGCTGTCTCCTTCTTCACTCACTCATTAGTGTAGAAGAGGACAATGGGGCATACTTGAAAGTTTGATTAAATTCCACTGGACTTCAAAGGACTTTGATAAGTGATCATCATACAACAAATGCCTGTCTTCTTGTGGTCAGGACTGAAGTTCAGCAGCCTCTGGACAGGGATCAAAGCAAAGCACAGTTAAGAGGAATAGAAGGGAAGCCATCATCACACACTGCCAGGGAACTGACTTCTCTTTGCACGTTAATGTCCAAAGAGTCTGAGTAGAAGTTATCAGCAGAGTATGGCTTGGCCAAGAGAATTGAGCTTTTCCTACTCAGTGAGATCTTAGCAGAAGCTCAGCAATAACATGGGTCCTGGGAATGGCCCAAAGCAAACTGGAATGGAACTTGAACTTCAGATATAGGATAGGAGTTGGAGCAGAGAATGGACACAGCCGGGAAGGGAGGCAGACTTGGGCCAGACATTTGGTTAAAAGGAGAGGAAATGAAAAGGCTGAGTGGAGACAACCCCCCTATTCAAACACTGGGGGTCTGTGCCCTGTGCAGTGGCAAACAGAGCCTTATTAGCCTGCAAATGACTCTAGGGGAAGACTCAGCTGGTGGCAGCTGCTGCTGGGAAGGTGGTCACCACCTGTCTCTATGCTTCCACTCCCTCCCAACCTAGTTTATGATAACATCTGCAATGCCCTAGAGGCTCCAGATTAAGTTCCCTGGGAAGGCTGACATCAGATCCAGAGTTCTAACCAGCCATGTGGCCTTCTTCAGCAGTGAAGGTCTTTAGAATCGTTTGCGAGACTGAACATGGTAGTTCTTTCTGCACTCTATTGGACCGGTGAAGGCAGCCAGACAGAGGGAGAAAAAGGAAAATGGCAACTGGACAGGCTCAAGGCTTCCATTTTGCTGGATAGCAACTCCTGGGAGAGGGGCACATTATCAAAACAGAGGAAGTGGTGGGATCAGCAGACAGAGATAATCAGGCAGGAAAGTCAGTTGCCTGCAATATGTCATACATTGGATGTCTCTGGTCACAGATGGAGCTCCAGGGTCAGGGTGTCTTCTCACATTACAGGGAAAAGTCCAGGCTCACTGAGCTTCAGTTACCTGCCCAAGGCCATGCAGATGAATTTGAACACAGACTGAGCCTAGTGCAAAGCTGCAGTGGGAAGTGGCTAGCAGTTAGGGCTCTGCATGGTTCTGACTTGAGAAAGTTCTCAGCCTAGGTTGATGACTCTCCAGAAGCAGTTTCCCTTGGATAAAGGATAAGAATGTGATGGCAGTCTGTACCCTTCCTCTCTCAAGTGGTTACTGCAACATTGCTATTTGAAAAAGTCCTGAGACGTCTAGGAATTTCAGTCACCAGATTTTCCAGGACATTTACTGATTCTCATTGTTTGTCCAGTACTGTCTCATGGTTGCCCCTGCCTCCCTCCAACTCCTCACCCCCACCAACTCCACCCCAGCTTTCTACCCTGCGCCTCCTCTCCTCCTCCTTCAATTTCTAACAAGATATCTTCATTTAGCACAGGATTCTGTAAGATTATTCATCCTATAAACACTTTAAGTACTTTTAGATACACAGTCAGCTCTCACTATTTGCTGTAGTTATAAAGTCACAAAAAACATTAAATTAGCAAATGCCAAACTATTTGCTCCTTGGGCAGCCACTGAGTAATGTTCCCAAGATCTGGTTTAGGTATTTTGTCAGCATGTCAGCTTTGTATTTAATATATCACATTAAACTTATAACTATAATAATATGTGTTCTAGATATAACAGCATGTTGTATTTCTTTTCATGAGGATAAGAATCTGTGTTCAATATATAACTGATTGGCTATTTTTTGTTTAGTTTGTTATAATTATCATACAAAGATTGTACATCAAAAATAAAATCTGCTTGAGAAAAATTTTCAGATATCTTTAGTGATGTTTAGGGTTTGAATTTTTTAAAAAAATTATTTAGGGGGCAAGTGATGGGTCCAATAAAAACTATTATAAATTTCATAAAAATTGAGACCAGTTTAAAAGATGACATGCTTCAAGATTTTCATAATACCAAGAATGAAAGAATTTCTTTTCCTCAGACATCTTGCTTCTTTCAGAATGATAGATTTTTATCCTCATGAGAACAAATTTGTATTCTCTTTGGTCAAGGAAGATCAGATTGTTCTTTCTTTTGACCAGCAGCTTCCCCAAGTTCTGACCTTTCCAAAGAAAAAAAAAGAGAAAGATACAGGTTCATTTGAAAAGAATGGATAAACTAGGTTAGCCTATTAGCCCTTCCACTAGACATCCGAGAACTTCAAAATAATGACTAGCTCAAGCTGGTTCCACAGTGTACACACCTGTCAAGGCTGACTTAAGTCTCAAGACTTGTGTACAATTAACAGATTATAGCTAGGAAAAAAGAAAAGACTGCTTTTGAATAATTCTGTTCCTTAATTTCGCTTCTTTCCGGCTTATTACAAACGGCAAAGATCTATGTGTGCATCGGCATTTTATTTTCTTATTTCATGCTTGTTAATCCCGTTCTCAAGTCAAAGGAGCAAAAGCCACAGAGATGTTGAAATCTTTGCCAGCTTAACATTTACCCATGCTAGGAAAGGATGAGTATGGACTTGCTATCCTGTCTGCTGTGAACCTCTTAAATCCTGGAATGTGCTGTGATTGTTTCAAAGAAACAGTTATGTACCACATCAAAGGCTTGAACTGTAAAACCAACTACCATGCAAGGTTCCAGGCCTCTCAACATAACCCAACCTAAGCAACATGTGTGGTTCTGTGTAATACTCTGTCTAGGCAGCAGTTGACAAACTCTTCCTCTGTACCATTTCATGGTCCAGATCTTGGAAGAGAATTGGGTTCAGAAACAGCTTGTGAGCTGAGGTTGGAGACTTGGAACTATAATCTGAAATGGGACTCTCTCTCTTACGTACTTTTCCCTTTAGTCATAGCTTTGGAGATTAATAGAATGAACCAATACTTTTTAGGATATGAAAAGAAGGCTGTTAGACTCTGGCTGGCTTCCTCACAGGGCAATTAGACTCATGCCCACCCCTTCTTGCCTTCCTAGACCTGCTTCAGTAGGGCAGGAGATGCCAATTCTAGGAGGTACCAATGAGGTTCAGGAATGTGATTAGTGTGGGTTTGTAACAGGAGCATATGCACTACAACCAGCTGCTCCTGCTTTTAATGCTTTTCTTGGGTTAAGATTTGTTCTACGACATTCAGAATGACACTGTGTAACAAGGATTGCCAGATGGTAATCATAAGCATAATTTCCATTTGAGTTTGGTAAGACTTTGTTCAGTCTCTGGCAGCATCAGACACAGGCAGCCTTTCAGAATTGAACACAAATGACCATGAATAATTTTAAGTTTTCTTACCCTTTCTTTGATTTCTGATGCCTGAAAAGTATCAGTATCATGGACTTTTGCTTCAAGATCAAGACCTTGTTCACAGGCTTGTTTTCTTGAAAATGGCCACCTCCATTTGAACTCAGGTGTTATACACACCTGTCTCTGTGTTTCAAGCTCTCAGAGAGGTCCTATGATCTGATAGCCTTGAGGGGATTAGAAAGGACTCAAATGTAAGCATTGTACCATTAGATATCAAAATACCCCAAAGATGCCACAGTGATGTCACTTGTATTTTATGTGGCACAATAAATGGAAAGCAGAGAGGAAAGTCTCCATGAATTCTAAACCACTGAACTTTTAAACATTGGCTCAGGGACACACAGACACACAAAAATAACACTGTCTTAGTCAGGGTTTCTATTGCTGGGACGAAACACCATGACCAAAAGGCAAGTAGGGGAGGAAAGGGTTAATTTAGCTTACACTTCAGCCTTGCTTCCTAAGGAAGTCAGGAGAGGAACTCAAATCCAGAGGCAGGAGCTGATGCAAAGGCCATGGAGGGGAGCTGCTTTTTGGCTTGTGTCCCATGGCTTGCTCAGCATACGTTCTTATAGAACCCAGGACCACCAGCCTAAAGATGGCCCCACCTGCCATGGTCTGTGTCATCCCCTACTGATCACTAATTGAGAAAATGCCTTATAGCTGGATCTCATGGAGGTATTTTCTCAACTGAGGCTCCTTCCTCTCTGATGACTCCAGCTTGTGTCAAGTTGACACACAGTATAAACTTCAATAAGAGCTCCATCAAACTCCCAAAAGGTTCCTGGCTGTCTTTGGATGTCAAAGAAGGAGAGTGATTGAGACCATTTCTGTAGCAGATTTGAATGTAGCACATAGCCTGTGACTGTGTCTGTGTGCCCCCCACCCCTTTGTCTCTGTGTTCCAAGGCAGTTGGGCCTGAAGGGAGTATGTTCCAAATAGGTTTCAAACAGGAGAAAGAAAGCTTTCCGTACAAGATGGCTCATTCCCTCAGCTTCAAGGATTATGCCAGAAAGGACATTAAGTGGCCCTGGATACAGAAACTGAGAAACAAGCCTACAGAGAGCATCCATGCCAGGGCTGTCTCGCCTCACCTTGGCAGCCTTCTGAGAGATGCAAAGATACACAGATCTTCAGTATCCAGAGAATTCCTGTTAAGGAAGAAGATACAAATGCCCAGAGTATCAGTCTTAGACTAGGCATAGGAATCAACTGTGTACATACTCAGCTGGCCAGTCTAAAGCAGGCATAAACCAGCCACATTTACCCAATCTCCAGGAACTTAGGATCTAGTCTTCCTCATTCAAAAGAGATACAGATATAATATGTTCTTTATTCTTCTGAGATTAGATATTGAATGCTAAAGGGGAAATGCAGATGATGAAAAAGGAAGCTTGAAATGTAGAAATACAAGTTCTGGATACCATTTTTTGCTTAAAAAATGGACTTGGTTAAGTACACATCTAGTGTGGTATGTCTTTCTGTATGCTATGAATTGTCATTGGACAATAAAAGGATTGTTTTGGCTTATGGCAGACTAGCTTATAGTCAGGCAGGAATCCAAGAATAGATAAAGGAGAAAGAGAGCGGAGTCACTTAGAGATGCTATCCAGCCGTCCAAGAAGCAAGATGTAATGGAGTACAGGTAATCCACGAACCATGTGGCAAGACAGGTGAATAGAAATTGGTTAAGATGCTAGCTAGAAATAAGCCTGAGCCATAGGCCAAACAGTTTGTAGTTAATATAAACTTTTGTGTGATTATTTGGAACTGCTGGTCCAGACTTTCAGGCTAGGCTGGGCCAGAAATTTCTTACAACACATGTCTTGTAAACTTTCCTTCTTCTTCTTTACCTCTCATGTTTACTTAATTCTATTTATTGAAAATTTCACAATAAACTGAATGCTGTAACCCTTATCATAAACAAATGGTAGCTAATATAAAGTTAAAACCTGGGTGCCATAGAGATCTGGATACTTCAGTTCTTGTGAAGCCCTCATTCTGCCCCTAGCCTGGGTGTCAGCTCATGTTCTGAGGAAATCATAACACTGATACCACATGGAAACTTTCTTATCCTGGGCTTTTATTTCTTAATGGAGGCACCACACTCCCTAGAAACATTCCAGGAAAGCTAGAGTACTCACCTGGTACTTCAGCAATGGTGATTTAGAGACCCCTGCTGTCTCCTGATTAACAGAGCAGGGAATCCACACCTATTGTCCCTTCTCTGACCTTCTAGGTGTCTCTAGCTCCTTCCCCATGTTCTTGCTCTCATATCAAGGTCCAGTCAGGTCCACTCAACAGGCCTACCCTCATAAGCCCCACATCTACACCCCAATGTTGGCTTGGGCGAGAGAACAGATAAGCCATGGAAACAGGAGCCACGATGCCCACCAGGGGCGAGAGACCACAAATCCTCAGAATCATGAACAGGAAAAGCAACAGGGTGGAGGGTTTTGGCTTTGTGGCATGGTTGGCAAGAGACCATTGTGAGAAGTCCACCTATACCAGTTGCCTTTGAAATACCTTGGCCTTCATGGGTCCACCAGTGCTGCTCTGGCTACTTCCTCCCAGTTTATAGTAACCCATGGTTCTATGTTACTGAGAGATCAAGAAATAGAGATGGTTAGGTCAATGGCATCAAAGACACCCATTTCCACCTGGAGAGATGGCTCTGCAGTTAAGAGTTGGAATCCTGGTACCCAAGTCGAGCAGCTCACAATAGCCCATGACTCCAGTTCCAGGGGATCTAACTCTCTCCTGGCTTCCAAGGCACCCTTGCATACACACAAGTGCATACAGTCACACAGACACAGAAACATAATAAATAATTAAAAGAACCTTTAAAGAATCCATTTTATAAGATAAGACGCACCCATAGCAGAATCTCACACAATAGTGTTAGAAAAATATCTACAAGGACTCAGGAAGCTGTGTACTTGGTGATTTTTTCACACATGTTTAGCAGTTTAGCAGAAGTCAACAGGAAAGGTCAGTGAGGTGCTTTCTCACCCTTTTGACTGGGCTCCAAAGACTTGTGACACCCATGATTGATTGGCATACCTCCTTCATCCCTCTACTCCAAGAAGTTGATACAAATTGCTAGACTTGGAAAAAAAAAACTTATTAAGGGAAGCAAGAACAATTATGGGTCAATTGACAAACATTTATTGAATATTCAGTAAGTGTTAGTCCTGTATTCAGAGCTAAAAGGACAGGTAGCCTCTTTCTTAAAGTAGAGAATCCTTGTCAAGGCAATACAGTCTTACAGGCTTCACGAAGTAAAGGTCTCTTTTTTCTAGTGGGACACTACCTTGATAATTACAGTTGGGACTCAGCTCACAGTGTGCTCTTTCACAATACTGATGGACTATTTTAGTCAATTCCTTTAAAGATTGGATACTCTAGCTTATATGTTGCAAATCATTAATGTATAATGTCTTAGACAATTATTATTAGCAAATGAAATTAGTCAATTTCCAAATAAAATTTCTTCATTTAATCAAATATTTTAGTGTATTTGCAAAGGAAACTATGGGTTTAAAAGAAATGATTAAATGGATGTTGTCTGGGGTCATAGTTCAGTGGGCAGAACATTTGTACAAGTGTGAAAATTTGAGTTCTAATTTCTAGAATCCTAGCAAAGTGTGGGATGGTAGTATGGATATCTCTGATCTGAGTGCTTCTGTGAGGACACAGGACAATCCCTAGGATGTTGTAAGCTAGCAAGGTTGGAGTATGCAGCAGAAAGAGGTAAGACCCTGTCAGAAACAAGAAAAAAGGTAAGGACTGACATTGGAAGTTCCTTGAACTGACACACATGTACTATGGCACTTGTGTGGCTGTATCCACACATCTAAACATGCATGTGCATACACACACACACACACACACACACACACAGAGAGAGAGAGAGAGAGAGAGAGAGAGAGAGAGAGAGAGAGAGAGAGAGAGAGAGAGAGAGAGAGAGAGAGAATCATCTAGAATATGGTAATATGGTGTTTGTATGAGAATATCACTATTCAAGTCCTTTCTGGCTTTTAGGTCTACACAGTACTTTGGTCATGTTATTTGTAAAAACAGCATAGTAAAATTTTCAGTCAACCTTGCTATTTTAAGATGAATATAAATACTATGCAGAGCTTTAAAAAATTAAACAGAGATCTCATGTGCTAATTTTCTTTAAAGTTTATATCTGGCAAGCTACAGTTCAATGTCCCGGCTAGATAGTGGTTGACATTATCATGGTTAAGATACAAGACACATCCATCACTGCAAATGTCTCTTGAAGCCTGTTCAGTTACCTCCCACCCCACCATCTTTTTATTCCATGAAAATCTCTAATTTCTTTTCCACGTCTATAATTTCTTTTCATTGCATGCATATTGTATGAATGCAATCAGTAAATTTTGGCAAATTCCCTTCTCCATAATTTATTCTTCTCTGATGGAAATATTCCAGCATTTGCTCATCTTTTAGGATTCTACTTTGATTGTCCTAAGTGAAACCTATCTGTTATTCGTCCATGCTGTTTCCCCAGATTATTATTTTTCCTAATTGCATGCATCTCTCTGTATAGTTGTTTTAGTAGGGAGCTCTGTCACACCATAAGACCCTGAATATAATAAACAGAGGCAGTTTGCTGGTATCCCTACTTCACCATTGTGAGTGAGAACAGAAACCTGAGCACCTTGCTTTCTTCGATCGGCTACTGTCCAAAATATTTCCTCTACGAATGTTTGGAACCACCATCATGATCTAAGTCCCAACTATCAAAGATGATTACAACACTGAAAGGGAGAAGGAAATCTCTTACATCCACCCTTGATTTTTCTTGCCATTTCAAAGATCTATGTTCTAGGGGTTTTTATTTCAGTGAGTCTTCTGTTTAGAGATTTCTTGTAATTATTCTTTTAGGAGAATCTCCAGTAACAAGCTGTGATAACTATCCTTTACCTAAAAATAAAATTATTTCTTTTTCATCTCTCTGAGGCAGCAGTCCTCCATGTTGCCAATGCTGTGACAACCCTTTACTACAGTTCCTCATGTTGTGGTGACCCCCCAACCATAACATCATTTTGCTGCTACTTTATTATTTAATTTTGTTACTATTGTGACTCATAATGTAAATATCTGATATGCAGGATATCTGTTATTTGAGCCCTGTGAAATAGCATTTGACCCTCAAAGGGGCTGAGACCCACAGGTTGAGAGCCACCACTCCAAGGTGTATTTTCTTAAGTAGAATTTCATGCTGACAGTTTTCTTTCTTTAAAAACAAACACACAAGCATGCATTGCTCTGTCTTGAACTTGACATTTTGAGAGTAATATTTACAGCCGTACTGTTTCTGGCACAGCCAAGGCAGCCTTTTCCTTTCACTCGTTCCAGTGCTTTCAGAAGCTTAATTAGAACGCATCTTAACATGGTTTCCTTTTTCTCTGAGTATCTTTTATTTTCTTAACTTAATAGGTTATGTTTCTTATCCAATCTGGAAAGTTTTCTGAGTACATTTCCCAACATGCCTTCCTTCTCTCATCTTCTTGAAACAAGGGTGAGATGTGTACCTTGTTGAAAGTGACATGCTTCTGGGTGTCCCTTTAATTTTAGGTTATTCCCCCCACCCCCCTCTTTTTCAGAGCAGAGGGTGTGTACGTGTGATCATGACACCAGTTCCCACATTTCTCCCTACTCCTGTCTGCTAGTAAATCCACTCAGGGAGATTTTCATTTCAATTATTTTCTTTCCCAGCTCCAAAATTTCTATATTATTTTTACATTTTTTGTTCCTTTACAGAGCCTTTCTCATTTTATATTTGCTTCGGGTGTGTTCTTAACTATTTTTTGATGCATTTTAATGGTAAAGCAATGGGTCCAATAAAGCCACCTTTCTGTAATCTCTAGGGTGGTACCCATTGGTCATATTCATTTTATTCTTATGGCCTGGCTTTAGGTATGACACCTTTTAAATTAAAATCTGGATTTTGGAGGGTGACATTTTGAGACCCTGGGTATATTCAGGCATCCATTTTTAGTCATTATTTTGTTTTCCCCTGACACCACTCTAGTTAGCTCTTACAACCAGGTGGAGAGAGGCTTTCCACCCATCTTCCACTGATGCCAAAGGTTGGGGGACCTTGTTAGATGGAAATGAGGTTCGCATACCTGTGTGTGCTTGCCCCTGGCTAGAGTGTGTGAAGGCTGATAAACTTGAACATTCTAAGTCTCTTATGGGCTTCCTCTCAAACTGCCCCAGACAGTCATGGCAGTAGGCACCTTATTGTCACTGAGGAGGCAAAAGACAAGGTTCCTCACTTCTCTTTTACCAATCTGACAAGAAACCTAAACACTAGCTTCCTATTCAGCTTTCTAAAAGGGTACTGGAGTACCCTCTGCCTGTTTGCAGAATTTCAGCGCTCTTACTTAGATATGGTAGGCATCTTTGGTTCTAGTTGCTATAAAAAATCATCACAGATGTGTATCAACAGAAATGTGTTTGTCATGGTCCTGAACATTGGAAGATCAAATTCTGAGCATCAACATTGATGGGCTATGGTAAGGGTTCCCTTCTGATTATGGATTATTAACATATCTTTTGCCCAGTAGTATAGAGATATCCAGGTCCCCTGGGCCCCTTGGAAAGGGGCTGGTTCCAATTATGAAGGTGCTGTCTTCATAGCCACATATAGTCTAATTATCTCCTGGAGGCTCCACTGTTTATGCCATCTCTTTGGAGAGCAGAGTTTCAACATGAAGTTGGGGGCAATACAACTATTTAGTCTTTCCTATGGGGGGGGTGAAGCCTCAGTCTTTCTGGAAGAGAGCAGTGATTGTCTATAAGTTTGCTGCCTTGCTAGGCTTCCTATTTCCTGCCTTTTAGCTGAAGATAACACAAGAAAGGTGAATTATTTCCTCATTTATTCAATCACTTATTTTACTTGAATTTGTATGCATTTTAGGGTGGCTGACCTTTTCAGCTCAGAGTCTGGGATATGATTCTGAAGGAAAAACCCAAAGAACTCCACATCCCACACCAGCTTCCTCCCAGGACTTTGTGGTTCATAACTTGCCTCTCTCTCTTTTTCCATGTTGCAGGAAGAGCTCTCTCCTATGGAGTTCATCCTCTAGTGATGGAGACAGGTATGCAGCCACTGACTCCACAAATGACTCTCATGAGATAGAGAGAAAATAGTCCTGTGATCAATTTGGCTACAATGTAAATGCATTGAAGGAGCAGCTCTTTGCATACAAAGCTGTAAGAAAGAAAGAAAGAAAAACCCCAAACTTACCAAATGTTACTTCCTACCAAGTTATTTAAGAAGAAGGTTTAGTCTTGGTTATGCTTGGAAGATGCTGTCATAAAGGTGACTAATTTTCTTTACACATCTAAATATAATGTCAAAGAGAGAAGCTATTACCCACTGTGGGCCAGAGCTAACTATGTTTAGCTACTTAGTATTAACTATGTAGAACAGGCAGATGATTTCCACCCCTGCTCCTCCCACCCACTCAAACACCAAAAAAAGGTCTGGTTTTACCATTTCTGAAAATGGCTCACCATCTACTCTGTACTTTAAGCTCCAAATCAAAACCCATCTGTCACTTCTCCCTTGCCTCCATCCAGGTTGACAGGAAGACTGAGACCTACAGTCAGCGAATACTCCAGAATTTATCTCACTACCTCACTACAGTAATCTAGGCTCCAACCCTACCTTCTGTGGATACCATAAGAGCCCCACTGTATTTGCTCCTGCCCTGTGTTCTCCCGAAGCTCCAGTTCTTTCTAAATCTGGAGCTAGATCACCATTACTCTCTCTTGCTGAACACCCCCCAGTGCTTCCACAACGTACTTAGTGAGGAATGCCACCATTTCCCCCCTGATCTCAATGCCTGCTTGGATTATTCATGGCCCTTCCCTTCTCCCGCATTTATCATAAACCACTGCACTCATAGTGTGGACTAGTCCAATGATGGACACCATCTTTCTTTGCAATGAACTTGGCCTAACTTTTTCCCTTTTACTTCTGGTTGAATGGAAGTGTATATATGGTGGGCTACTGGATATATCTTTATAGACAGTCCTACTAACAAGTTGTTCACATCAAAGTGCAATACTTGCTCAGGATGTATCAGAACTTTTGGTACAGGAAGTCATTTGGTTGCTTGGTTGTGTTTCATAAACAGTGACCTGTTAGGCTGTGGTACGAGTGAAAAGAGGACTCTAAAATTCTCTAGCCAGGCAGGGTGGTACATCTCTGTGATTCTAGCCCTTGGGAGATAGAAACAGGAGATTCAGAATTCAAAATCCATTCTCAGCTATGTAATGAGTTCAAAGCTAACCTGAGACCATTATTACAAAACAAACACAAAACCCCTCTGACCACTGTGTAGGTTCCTTGCAGCCAACAGTGAGATCAGAAACCAATGTGAGCTTTCTGAGATCTCCTTTGGGCTCAATCAGAAGCAGGCCTCAGTTACTAAACAGTGCTGGCTGTGGAAAGGGAAAGGGGAGGGAACTGCCATTGAATCAAGAATATACTCAACCATAGCTGCTTCTGCCTCAGAGCATTGGTAAGGGCTGTCCTATGCCCACTGCTCACAAGGAGTATTTCCATGGGAGGCAAAATCCACACTGACAAGATCATAGGGTTTAATCTGCTTCCAATTTTAGAACAGGCCTCACCGAACAAAGATTGTTGTGTATATGTTCTGTTCATCATCTGAAACACTCATATGCAGTGGCCACATTGTTCAGAGCAAATTTCATTACCCTTAGTCCCAGCCACATCTTGCTATTTTAGAACAGTCTTTGTTTCTGATCTGCTGAGTTAATTCAGACTGTCAAAAAGCAGAGGGTATATCAGGGCCCTAAATCAAGTCATCTGTCTAGAAATGGCTTTTGAAAAATGTTTCTTTTCTCATTTGCTCCAACTTATCTCCTCTCCTTTTCTTTTTAATGAAAAGACTTCAAAGGGATGTGCTATATGTTTCTTCTAATGGTACACAGGAAAGAGGAGGCAGCCTATTGAAATATATATTTCTATGTGACTGCCATGAGAAAAAAAAGGGGGGGGAGGCAAGTAGTTATCAGCTCCTGCCATCAAAATTCCTCAGATTAAAGAAGCATTCAGCTGTCTTCATTAGGAAGCAGACCTGAGTTCTGTATCTTGCAGATAGTGGCCAATGGTGACACATGGTAAACTGTGTTTAAGAGGATGATATTGATTAGGGTAAAGATAACTTAAGAAGATGGCTACAGGACTCAGGATGAAAACATGCAGGCAAAGAAGAACAGAAGAGGGGAAAGATACATGCACAAGTAAAGGGTAGGCAAAACAAGCAGAGGCTTCCACTGAGTGGCCATCTGGTGACTCATCTTGACTCAAGTCAGCAAGTCACTGATGTTTCTCTCCATGGATTTTGATGAAGAAGTCTAGGAGTAGGTGTGCTTTACAATTTCACAGCCAAGAGACCAACCTCCAGAAAAACTCTGACATCTATTCAGACCATCATCCCAACATTTCCTCTACTCTCATACATTAGAGTCATACTGTCGTCTAACACAAAAGTCTCAACCATGACACTGTCGAGCTTTTCAGTTCTTTGTCGAGGAGACTGTACTGTGCTTCTTTGCAGAGGACAGAGTGAGCTCCAGGCTTCCTTTACCAGTGGACCCTGGTCTTTCACACCCCAGAAGCACACCCTGCCTATGCTCTGACAATCAACACTGCCTCTAGTCCAAGTGTCTTCTGGAGGATAGTATCCCCCCGATGGAGACCATCTTTTTTAACACATGGGGCTTAAAACTATTAAAAATACAAATGCCTGAGAGAAACAAATAGATGGGTATAAGTTTTGTTTTTTGCTCATTCAAGGAAGAACAATGGCATCTACTTTCTAACCAGAAATAGTTAATTCCTTCAATTAAAAACAGTAACAAAAACAAAACAAGCAAAAATTAAACAAGGTAAGGCACAGCTCTGTAACCTACTGCTGCCTTAGCTGCTGTGCCTCCACCTCTGCAGCCACTACCACCTTAATGCTGAGGCCATGGCCCAGGAGAGCCATCATGTTCCATGATCACAGCCTCAGCTGTCTCCACATATGGAAGCAAATGTTGTTTTAACTAAGTCTCTATCATTCTCTTTTGCTAATAAAGACTCAGGAACCAATGCTGGAGTGAAAACCTGTTAGCTCAGAGGGTTAGGGTTAGGGTTATGGTTAGCTGGCTGACCTTTCTCATCTGCTGTTGTTCCCCAGAGCTCTTTCCTATACTATCTGAAATAAAATTTCTCCAACTGGATGTCCCTCCCTTCTACTTCCTGTGCCAGGCAGAGGTGGCACACACCTCTGTCCCAGCACTTGGGAGGCAGAGGCAGGAGGATCTCTGTGAGTTTAAGGCCAGCTTGGTCTACAAAGCAAATTCCAGAACAGTCAGGACTGTTAACACAGAAAGCCCTGTCTCAAAAAATAAAATAACAAGCAAACATAAAAGGTGGGAAAGATGGCTCTGTCCTCTGATATTCCAGGCTGCTTTTATTAAATATAAAATATATCACCACAAGATCCAAGGTGATATGATGCCTTCATCTGGCTTCTGTGGGCACCTGCGTGGATTACAGGCATTCCATACTAGTTTTAACATAATCCATATGCTTTGGCATAACCTGCTAAATTATGAATAAAAACACCACATAGTTCCTGACTTCCTTTTTCTTCAAGGGGAGACATTTTTGGAGCACCAAACAACTGTTCTCTTGTAAAAGTACACATTTCTTTTCAAAACCCTCACATCTTGCCTTTCCTGACATCTCAAATAAACCCAAATAAATAAAGTAGTAGATAACTGGGAACTGCCTGTCACTGTGTTAGTTCTCTCAGAGGAAAAGGTTGTGAAAAACTGTAAATATGACAGCTAATTTCCACACGACTGTCAGCTAGTGTGCATGTTTCATTAACAAGGAAGGGAACTGGGAGTCTGAAGACTGTCACTGAATTAATGAGCTCGGCTTTGTTTTATGATGGTATCTCCTTCAGGGCATCTAATCATAGGCCTGCTTGTTCAGAGAGGGTTTATCAGTCCAACAGGAAGACTTGGGATGGGAGATGACCCAGGAGTTCTTGGGTTCTATAGTTCACCCCCTACCTCCACCCCCATCTTTGAATCTAATAACTTTATTTGAGCATTTAATGAAGTACATGGTCCAAGTGACCCTTACACTTTTATTTTCAGCCTTGGGGAGCTGTTTGTTCCCTGTTCAAGCCTCTACACCCTTTCCATCTAAGGGACTAGGAAAAAGAAAGTAAATTCACCCTCTGGAAAGAAACTGTGTTTGAAAGCATATCCTCCAGAGAACAAGCTTGAAAGGGCAATAAAGATGAGTTAGACATTTGACTGGAATCTCATTCTTTTCCCTGATCTGTGTTTCTGCAGTCTAAGATTAGTAAACACACAGTACTAAGCCAGTCACAGAACAGTGGGCCTTGTGCCCAGCAAATGTGAAATTGTCCCAAATCACTGGCATTACTCACCACAGTGTGGAGTCCTGATGTAAAAGGCAACCTATACAATATACAGAGCTAAGCCAGGACTCGGGAAAGGCCACCTCAGTGAATGAATGTATGTGTTATAGGAAAGAGCCCTGAATTCCACTTTAGACTAAATTCATTACACTAAACATTGAGCTAACAAATCAAGAGCCTATTAAAAAATAATTCATTTCATGGTTCTCTTAACTTTCTTCCCTCCCTTGAGACATTTAAAGTGTAATTGATTAAGTACTGAAGACTGTACCACAGTGGAGTTGGAAAAAAAATGTTTCTTCCCTACATCCTGTCTTTTTCACATTTCCTTTTTCCTTGAAACAAACATATACTATTTGCTATTTGTTTTTTAAAATAAAAATTATTTAAAAATATAGTGTAATTTGTAAAATTGGCATTTTAAAAACAAATATTTTTCAAAATATAGACAGCATCTCCAATCTGCAGCTAGTTCCACTTGTGGGGACAGGCTGGGCACTGTTTGTGATTGAATTTGTACCAGGTTTTGTGGGCTAAGAAAGTTGAAGCCCAGAGAAGGGGAAAGATGGGTCCAAGGGCTTGGCTCCTGTCAGGCACAAGTAGGCTCAAAGCCTGACGCTGCTCTATGCAAAAAGGCTCTCTAAAATGAAAGTGACAATAAACACGAATTTTAGGAAAATTTAGGCTGTGCTTCACCTTGAGTTGATACAGTGACGTACCACAGACTGATGGGACAGAAATTTTTTTCTATCAGTTCCAGAGGCTGGAAGTGTAGTCCAGTTCTGGTAAAGACTCCATTCTGGGATGCTTGCTGCCATCTTCTCATTTCCTCACTGGAGGCAGATACCTAGCTAGCTCTCTGGCCTCATAAGGGCATGTTTCATATCCATGATGTAATTATCTTGTAAGAGTCTATACCATCACACAAAGGGTTAGGGTTGTAAACATATGGACTTTCTAGGATGGAACAGCAGTGCCTTGTAGGTAGTGAATGTTGCAATGGATTCCTGAATATCTAGAATGTTTCTAACGTAATCAGATAACGTTAGTCCCCAAGGATGATGGATCCGATGTGTGATGGTTACCAAACACATGTTCAGGACTGGATGGCAAACAATAGCACTAGATAATAATAGTTCCCATCTCCACCTCACTCATTAGCAGGCTCTGACTGCACTGAGTACCTGAGACAATTACAGTTACATTTTTCCTTGGGAAAAATTCCAATGCTGTGCTCAATTTTCTGCCTTATGAATTCCAAAGCCGAGTTTGCAGCCATGTTGTATAGTACAAATCAATTCAGCAGTACCTCCAGCAGCAGTTTTTGTGGGGAAAAAAGCAATTAAGATTTAGAACAGGTGCTGCTCTGACTATTAATTATAAACCCTGTGGAAGGCAATGAAATGAGAGGGATGAGTCCAAGAAACATCTCACTTTAAATAGGAAAATGTTTTCTTGCTTTTTAAAGAAACAGTCAAGAAAACTCTAAGTGTATTTTTAATATATGCAAAAATATAAAAAAATTAGGCTTTCTGGAATTTAGATCTCTCTCTCTCTCTCTCTATCTCTCTCTCTCTCTCTCTCTCTCTCTCTCTCTCTCTCACACACACACACACACACACACACACACTAAAACAATAAAATAGCATCAAAAGCAGCCCAAATACTGAGAAAAGAAGTCTATTTCCAGTTAGGGTTGTGGCTCAAAGGCTCAAAGGCATCTTCAGATTCCAGAGGATGCAGGTAACAGCAGAATGGAGACTGGATGCCATGAGATGATGGGTGTGACTCCTTTTTCACTGTGAGTGGTACTCTGGCACCCCAAGACAGTTCACATTGGGTGTCCTCAGAACACTAGTGGTTGATCAGCTCAGCAGCATCTTGATTATACATCTTGTCTCCACCTTGCATCCCTGGGACAAGCAATGCTAAAATACTGCCTTTCCAAACAGGCAAGAGAAAGCCTCAAATGCAAACATAAATGCAAAACCCAAGTCACATAGACTGGTCAGGAAACCAGATCCTAACTTCCTGCAAACAGGCAGATGAAACCAGAGAGCACAAGGAACACAATGGAAGCACAGACAGAAAATGGTACAATGAAGATTTTCTTCAGAGAAATGAAGAGACCACACAGGCCTTACGCAAAAACAGGTGGAAAACATGACAATAAGAGAGGTTAAAAATTAAAATCATGATCACTGAACAGGTGTGCTAATGGAACAGATGTTAGACTCAATAGGCTGTAGAGCAGGACTCTAAAGTTCTCTAAAGTTCAAAGGGCATGAAGGTAAGCAGATGGAAAGGGAAGCAAAAGTTTTGGAGAACAAATCCCCAAAATGTAGCATCTATCAAAGGAAGAAAATAGACAGCAAACAAAAGAAAATCTTAAAGAGAATGAAACATTTCCCAAGCAGACTCATAATGTCAATTGATTAGATTTTGTTTCTACTTTTAGAAATTAAATATATTGCTAATTGTAGCAAGTGGATTGCATTCGCCTGATAAATAATGAAACGTAGGGAAACTCTAATAAGAGGGAGATGCTGCATGCTGCTTATAGAGATATAATCATGGTAAAGCAGGCTTGAAAAGATTGAAAAACGAGATGCTAACAAGAACTCTCAAGTGTAGCATTAATGTCAGACAAGAGGAAAAAAGAAAAGAAGAATATTTTATCATGAACAGGTATACTTGTCTAGGAAATTCTAACAGGAACCCATGTGCTGCCAACATGTCATCTGAGCTACGTAAATAAAGACAAAGAAATATATGCAGAATTTATTGATCACTAAAATAGATATATAAGATGTGAGATGTTTCATGAATTCTATTTTGT
Source organism: Sigmodon hispidus (assembly GCA_004025045.1). Lineage (NCBI taxonomy): Eukaryota > Metazoa > Chordata > Mammalia > Rodentia > Cricetidae > Sigmodon > Sigmodon hispidus. The sequence goes on from PVIH01005769.1 coordinate 36,730, forward strand.
ATTATAATAAAAACCCAGAGCCAGATATTGGGGAAAATCTGGAATCTCAGGGAAATAGGGAACAAACCACAGACAATTCTCACCCAGTCAACTCCTCAGGCTGAACAGATTAAGTCCTGTCTTCATGGGTTCTCAGACTGACTGGGTTGCTCAGATAGAATGCTGAACTTCTCCTGTTTTATATTTCTTTCTCTGCCCAGCTATTTTATTTCTTGGTTCAACTTTCCTAGAGTTAGGATTGAAGGTATTAGGGATTGAGCTCACAGAAATGCAGATGAATCTCTGTCTTCAGAGTGATGGGATAAAAGGCGTGGGTCACCACTCCCTGACCTTCAAGGCTTGGTTTTGTGGGTGGCTTGTCCCCTGATATTCCAGACTATTTTTAATAAATATTCAACATATCACCACAGAGAATTAATATGCTTAATTTATTGCTCATAATTACTGACCACAGAACATCACTTAAACACAAAAGTATACAGGCATAAGTTCATAATTTTAAGCACAAAAATTTCAAAAACTCACCCTTTTTTTTTAAAACATAGGGAAAAATCTAAATACATTTTGAAGTTACCAGTCAAGCACAAATTAGATGAGTCATATTCACTGCTTATAGGTGAAATACTAATTAATATTAGTTAATTAACTCATATTAAAGGGTGTGACACAAAAATTTAAAATATATCTGAAATTCAAAAATTTTAAAGCACTTACGGCTAAAATTAAAATAGAAAGTACTTTTGGGGGACATTACATTAGCCCTGTATTGTGACAAAAGTACCCAAGATACATGTCAAGGGAGGAACGTGCTGGGGCATGTTTCCAAGCTGGTATGAGCCTTGCTTTGTGTGCTTGCAGCCCTGGGTGCAATGTTCAGTGCCATGAAAAGAAATAAATGGAGGAGACTGATCTTGGTTCATGGTTGTAGACTGCATTGAACCTAGGAAAGCACCAGGGCAAGGTGTCCATGTAGAGAAAGAACCTCTTATCTGATAGCCTTTGAGGAGGTAGGAGAGGGCAGGGAGGGATCAGCCAGGATTTCAATATTTTTCAAGGCCATTCCCCAGTAACCAGTAATCTTCCTCCACCTACACATTCTCTCTCTGAAGAGTTCTAATACCTATCCATAGTCCCATGAAGAAGCCTCTGGGCTAATCATCCTCTAATAGGCACAGTGAGATGAACACATAGAAAAAGCTGGTAATGTTTGAAGGGAAATGTCTAGATATATTACAGTCGTTTTTTAAGATGAAGCAGAATTCTTTAGTACCCATTGTGATAACTATTCTTGGTTGTCAACTTCACTGTAACTGAAACAAACTGCAATCCGGAAATGGAGGGCACACTTTGATTCCAATCTTTAGGCACGAAGACAATATCCCTTTGATATGGATCTTGAAGCTGGAAGATTCAGGTTTTTGATTCAGAGTGTGAGATTGGATGACACATGCCTTTAATCCAGACCTTGATGTGAGAAGATACACGTTTAATCTGGGCCACATCTTCCGTTGGAAGCCCATACAGACAATGGAAGAAGGAAGGGATCAGTTCTTCGCCTGCTTACCCTCATCTTCTCAGCACATCCACTCCTGCTGTATAATATTATTTTAAATATGTTACATTTGCTTATCCTGTAGAACATTTGTGTAATGATGCAAAGAAGTGTTGCATTCTTGTATGTTGCATTTGACTCTGTGAAGCTGTGTTACTTTGCCTGTCTAGAGCACCTGATTGGTCTAAGAGCTGAATTAAATGGCTAATAGTAAGGCAGGAGAAAGTATAGGTGGGGTTGACAGGCAGAGAGAGTAAATAGACAGGACAGTATATGGAGTGGAATTAACTGCCTTTGAAGCAGCCCCTTCCTGCCTAAAGACACACTGTTAGCTGCATCAAGGAAGTGGCACTATCCACCCTTTTGAGCCTCAGCTCCAGGTGCTACTCCTCAGATGCCAAATCGAACTTCAGATTCCACTGACCATTGGTGAAAGCACATCATCTGTGATTTTAAAACATTGGGAGGCAGGCTTTCACCAGGTGATGATCCAGCTGACCTGGAACGTGATCATCCTCCTGCCTCAGTCTCTGAAATGCTACAGTTGCAGATGTGAGCTTCCACACTCAGTTATCACCAGTGACTTCAAAACAAAGCACAACACAGCACTTCCATAAAAACTCTTCAGAGATTTCTCAACAGTGGGGATTCAGCTTCATCATCCACTGGGAACAAAGGTTTCTTTATAATAGCTATGTGCATGTGGCATTTTATTTTGTTTTGGGTTTTTTTGGTCTTTGCATTTTTTTCCTTACCAGTTGATCTCCTTCATGTCTCAAGGTTTTGGGTAGTTACTCCCCGTTTTCCACCTCTCTTTTTGAACCCCATGAACCCTTGCTGAGCTTACACCCGCTCTGACCTTTTAGGTTTCAGTGTTCAATTATATATATTTGCATCCCTTGCCTGCACCATGGACAAATCCATTCTGAACTGGTGCCAGTAGAGACGCCTTCTTTAAAACATTTATTCTTAGTTCCTGTAGCCTTGCTGCCAGCCTGGTCTCCCTCAGCCAGCAATTTTTGAGACCAAAGAGGCAGCATACGAGAGCGGCAGAGGAGGCTAGGGTAGCAAGCCTGATGCCCTCAGGGACCAGGCAGATGACCTAAGCAAGGGAAGGGGCCAGATGGTAAACTGGCAAGCCCGGGGTGCCACTGAAAGGAGCAGCTGTTAAGCAGTGCTCCTGATTGGTACCAGGTGGGAGTGTGGGACTTACTGTTGCCAGAGCTCTCAATTTTTAAGGGGAAGCCAGAAATATCTCTGTTATCAGAAGGATCGCGAGCTGCCCAAATCCTGTATAATTCCTTGGAAACCTGCAGGAGCTAATTACTCACTGTCGCTGAATTCTTTGAGTTTGGTGAAGATTGCAATCGCCCACCTGGGGAACGCCCCCCAAACAAACAAGGAGCAGACAGGAGCTCAACAGGCTGCTCCCTCAGCATTCTCCCTCCCCCAGCCCTCTCCTCTAACTGCCCCCTTCCACCCTCGCTTTAGTCACCCCTCCACCCTCTTCCACCCAGTCCCACCTTCTTCACCCACCCACCTCATTCCCACTCGTTCATAGCCCCCCATGACAAGCTGACAAGCATCCTCCAGTGATTGTGTCCTCCATAGTGTGGCGCCCTTGACATCTGTTATCTCAGGGACGTCTCACACTGACCAAAAAAGCTAGATGACAAGATTGAGCAAGCAAACACATAAATAAATGGCCAGCGACATTTGAAGTTTTGCTTGAGATTTGTTCCTAAAAAGTATTGCTTCCCACCCCCAACCCCCCTTTGAAATTAACTAAGCATGCTGAGTTTTGTCAAGTGGCCCTATTCAGGGCAGAAAAGTGGTTCCTTCGGCTTACTAAACTAGGAAACAGGTGCCAGAGTTGAAGGGAGAATTGAATACTCATTTGGTTTCACTTTCAAGCCTACACTTTACTGCCACAATCAATTTCTCTCCAACTATGATCTATTGATTTTGTGGACGAAGGGTTTGTAGTAATCCCCAAGTTGGGTTTGTTGGTTATTTGTGAGGGAGTCACATAGCCCACACTGGCCTCAAACTTGCTATGTAGCTAAGGATGGCCTTGAATCTGTGGTTTTCCTGCTGCTTTCCTGGGTGCTACTATTACAAGCATGCACCCCCACATCTGGCTTTATGTGGTACAGGAATGAACTCAGTGCATGCTAGACAAATGAATGGTGATTCAATTCTCCCTAACTTGGTTTTCAAAAATCAATTTCATGTTTTTGCATTAAATGATAACCTGAAACACTTTTTAATTTACCAGGTATATGGAGAAATGTTAGACATTCTGAGGAATTTGAACACAGAATAGATCATTGATAACATTGAAAAAATAAGAATGAAGATGAAATCGTTGCTTCCTTTTAAAAAATTGTATTTACTCTTTAGAGATATGGCTACATGTTAAACTATTCTCATATGAAGTCAGATGACCTAATGGTGGGGGGGGGGCTTCTGAAAATTACCACCAAGTACAAGCAAAGGGTCAAAGCAAGACTGCTGTGAATTCATTTCTGTTGAGCCTGGATGGTGGATATGCATATCAATAACTGATATTACTCCAACCTATATTTTCACATGTGTTTTAAATAGATAATGTAAAGTAGAAAAATTGCATCTGTTATATAATGACAATTTGCAACAAAGCAATATTTTTATGAAACAGATGAATTTCTTAAGTCTGCATTTGTCAAAATCAGCTCTAAGTACTCCTTGAGATTTGTAAGAATTAAATTTTCTTTGGATTTGGTACCTGCAATTTTCAAATCTGAGAAATGCCAAGTGATGCTTATTGTTAAATATATACAAGTATAACCAAAATACTCCAAGTGTTTAAAGATTTTGGAAAACTATTTTTCTGGTATTAAAAGGAATCAAGGTTGCTGGGTCAAGGAGTGTATTTGAAATCCCAACACCCAGAAGCATGACAAATCTGAGGCTAGCCTGGGCTATCTGACAGACCCTTATCACAAAAATACGGGGGAAAAAAGATAGTGTTTTTGCTATCATTTTTTCATCACATCAGGCTTCTATTTTATTATTTTACCTTTAAATTAGTTTGAACCCTAACCCTAACCCAACCATACAATACCATAATCCCTTTGTCTGTTTATATTTCTTCTTGAATGTATCAAAACTCACACTGAACAATGAGTTCTGGGTTTACTTTTGCACCTGTCTAACCTGCCTTTGTTCAGAAGATGAACAAACACTTTATTTTTATTTAATTTTTACTTCTTTGGGTGGGAACAAAGTTTCCAGATTGTGCATCTGGAAATATGTACATAATTTTAATGCAAGAATCACAAGGCTAAGTCCTATTTTATAAAAACACACTTGTTCTGCCAGTAATTTCTGAAGTGAGGGTGGAGAGAATACCTTATTGTAGGGCGTAGTTGGCCCTTGTGCAACTTGCTGGAACATTGCATCATGTTTCCCAGCTATTGCACCTCTGCCGCTTATGCTAATTAGGCACTGAATAATGACCTATCCGATGTGATCCCTGACTATGCTAATTTGGCACTCCTTACCACATATCACCAGCTATATGCTAATGAGGCATTACTTTGGGCGCCAAGCATATGGCTACACGAGTCCCAGTTTCCCTATATAAGCAGGCTGCATTTCAGGCACGGGGTCTTTCTTCCACCATTCTACCTCAACTAAGCTATACTCCAATAAAGTGTGATCCAAGAAGAATCGTGCATGTGGTGACTCGTCATTCTGCAGGCCAGAAAGTGGCTCTCCACACCTTATCACCTCAAACATGAGGCAAGGTGATGACAGAGCCAGGGACTCTATCTTGTTCCATATGCTCAGAAGAGCTTACACTGCAGCAATTCCTAATAACTGCTTTCCTGACAAGGATATATGTGAGTGCATATGTGCATGCCTGCACATGTGTGTGAGTGTGTATGTGTGTTCTCCAGCTTTTAAAACTAGGAGTCACTTTGTTATTCTAAGTGCCTCTCTTGGTGTGTGTCTGAGTCAGGGTTTCTGTTGCTGTGATAAACATTATGACCAAAAAGCAACATGGAATCACCTCCATCCCTGAGAGAAGTCAACGCAGACACTCAAGGCAGGAATGGAAGCAGAGACTATAGAGGAATGATGCTTACCAGCTTGTCCTTCCTGACTGTCTCAGTCGGCTTTCCTATACACCCAGACCCACCTGCCCAGGGATGGCACCACTCATCATGGGCTGGGATCTCCTAGTCAATCACCAATAGAGAAAATGCCCTACAGATGTTTGTACAGGCCAAACTAATGGAGGCATTTGCTCAGTTAAGGTTTCTCCTCCCAGGTAAAGTCTAAATTTGGGTCAAGTTGACCAAAACCCAACCAGAACAGTGGGCATAGGCAATGGTCTAGGAGAGAGAGAGAAGGAAGAAGGTATGCAGAAGAATGGCCTGGTTCAAAAGGTGGGGTAGTAACAGAGAAAGTACACATGGCCAGCAGGGTCCGGAGGAATCAAATTAGGGGTGACACTTGGTGTTGTTTGTGCTGTAGAGAACTAACTTCCTCAGCAATGACTGTTCTCAGTCTTAAATCTCCCCATTGTCAGTGGCCCACACTAGCCCCTGAAGTCTAGAGACCCATGGGTGATCAGCTTCACTGAGGAGAGCTTTGGGTGAGATTCTAAGCTGGGTATAGGTGAACTCAGTGTGCTTCACAAATGCTGCCATTTTCAACACCTTACACAATCTCAGTATTAGCCTTGAGAACTTTCATTTTTACACTTTCTCAAAAGCAGTCAACCAAACCAGCAAACACTTGCTAGTCACAGTTGACTAGGTTATGTTTCCTATAGAAGCATAGATAGGAACCTGCCTGTCTCACAGGCAAAGCATGGGATGTCATACTGACTTTACTCTGCCTGGGTACAAATGTTGAGGTTTTGTACACATACAGCCATTGGATGTGCCTGCCCTTCATGGAGCCCTCCCCACTGGATCAGGAGAAGCAGAAAACCATAGAACTTGTTCATCCTATAACACAGAGACTAGGAAATGAATTTGTACACATTTAAGCACTCCAGTGTGCCTTCAACATTTGGATAATTCAAGAAGCCTAATATTGTGAAGAATCAATACAACCATGGCAGATACCTAATAGGAGAAGAACAGGTGTGTTGGGATGTATCTGGTTTGGGGTCAGGAGTTGGAGTTGCCTCTATGCTCAGGGTCCTGCTTTTCCCCTGGTGGGGAGGGGGCCAAGATGGTGCAGAAGCAATGACACAGCCTTTCAGAACAGGTTGAAGCAAGCAAGTTTAATTTTATTATGGAGGAGAAGGCCTTAGATATTTTTTCCCCAGACCCTTCTTCCCACAACCAGGGGAAAAGGCTTTGATTCAATGTTATCTGCAGCTGCAAATGGTGGTCTCTCTGCTCTAGGAATGCCATATCCAGGCTCCACCAGGGCCTTAGGCTCAGACCTCAGATTGGCTTATGCAGAAGTGCTTAGGAGCACATGTCTTAAGGTACTAGTCATGACCAGTTTGCACTGGCTGAGGCTGGCCTGACTCCAGGCCCCTTAGAAGCCCACACATTTTACACAGGCGACTTTAGCTTAACTAGAAAGAGAAAGTGAAGCATTCTCACCCTGAGCCTGTCTATGCATTTTCTTAGTTTTTAGGGAAAGGATGGTAAGCAAGATGGCAGAAGGGGTTATTAATGCTTGCTGTGACAGATAGCCTTGGTGAGTAGAGGCTTGGGGGAGGGAGCTGTTAGCAAATCTCTAGGAAGGATATGCTGCCCTAGTGAGGTCAGCCCGACCACTCCCCACTGCCAGTGTCTCTATCATGACTAAATTTGCAGTTGGGCCAGCGACTCCACATTTATCTCAGAAATGTTCAAAGAAGCAAACAGGAACACATAGGCTAGTCAAGGAGCTGCAAACCTGAAAGGAAGCATAGTGTCCACAGCTTTTGGGGATTTAAGTCAAGCGAGAAGAAGGAAGGTGGTGGGACCCTGAACAGAGAAGGTTTACTTGGTGGTGCTACCATTGAGATCTGAGTACAGAGTAGTCACATTCTACTCCACTCCTGGCTGGATGCAGGGAACATAGGGTTAGCAGATGTATAGACACAAAAGAGAAACAGAGCTTGTGCAAAGACTCCCAAGTCCTGGGAAGCCACCATTGCAAGGGAGAGAGACAACCTAGCAGACCTCATGCTTAGCAGATAACAGAGATAACAAGATAATAGCCCACTAGCCACATATTTATAAGATTCAGCATGGCCTTCCTGGGATTCAGAGAAAGGTTCTCCCATTGGATTGGATCTCATTACCAATTATAGCACTGCTTTTCTAATGATAACACATGATTGAATCACCTGGAGGTCTTCTAGAATCTACCACAGTGATGCAGTAGCAGTGTAGCTGGTTTAATATCAACATGACACAAAAACTAGAGTTGTCATAAAGGAAGGAAATTTAATTGAGAAAATGCCTCCCAAAGGTCCAGCTGTAAGGCATTTTTTAAATTAGTAGTTGATGGAAAAGGGCCCAGCCCATTGTGAGTAATGCTATCACTAGAATGCTGGTCCTGGGTTCCATAAGAAAGCAGTTACGAAGAGCAAGCCAGTAAGCAGCACTCTTCCATGGTCTCTACATCATCTCCTGCCTTGAGGTTCCTGCCCTGTTTGAGTTCCTGTCTTGACTTCCTTCAATGATAAATAGCAATATGGAAGTGTTAAGTCAAATAAACCCTTTTCTCCCCAACTTGCTGTTTGGTCTTGGTGTTTCATCCTAGTAAGAGAGCCCGTCACTAAGACAGCAGATCTGGAGTAGGCATGAGTTACTACAGTTCTAATGAGCCCCAAGTGATGCTGGAATTACCAAAGACTGAGTTCCAACCAAATTGTGCAAACCTAAAATATTCGTAGGAAATGTTTTTGAGCTACAGTGCCAATGAATGTACTCTGAGGCTGGAGTCTGGCCAGTTTTGGGTTAAATAATGATCTCTAGCAGGTTGAGAAACATCATAAAAATAACAAATGTTGTCTAGATGCTTGTGTTTCTCTGACATTCGTTCCAGTGGTGATCAGTCTGTACACATGATGTTTTATATCTATGTTTAGTTCTGGCAAAAAGATTTGAATTCTTATTCATTTACTGTTTACACTTACTGAGTGAATTGATGAATGGATAAATAAACAGGTGAAAACCGATTGTATATCCTGACTTAGCCTGCTAATGAGCAGTGCTTCATAAAAGCCATCACCAAAATAACCATTTGCACATGAGAACAGGGAAGGGAGTGCTTTCTAACTAGGAATGCAGTCCTGTAGAGGACATGGCTCTCTCATTTGCTTCCTTTAGTGACTCAGTGAATTTCTAAAACACACACACACACACACACACACACACACACACACACACACACACACAAATACACATTTCACATAAGAAAAAACTCCTCAGGGGCACTGCCAGCTGGGAGTGATGGCAGTAATCTTGTGCAGTAGTGCAGCCTGAAAATGCCAGATGAAACAAGACATTGGGCTGAGGAGTATGAAATGATAAATGGAGGTTGTCAGAGGGTGCCAACATCTGCATCTGCCAGCTGGAATTCACTCTCAGCTAGCTATACAGCTGCACAGCACTAGGTGATGGTGAGGGGGACTCCTTTCTAGCAGTTTCTCATTCCCATTTCCCCCCAGAACTTCCCTTGCAAATATTCCTTAGTTAGCACTTTTACTGATACTATATACAGGTCTCCATGAGATTGTGTTGAGTGCACATAATTCATGCTCACAAATATATTAAAATGAAGTGTGAATTTTAAATCAGAAGGAACTAGTCCATCATTAAAGAATTACAATTGGATGTGCATGATTAGATTTCTTAATCTTTTATCCACAACATTCATTGGTATTAATGGCATGATTCCCTCCTGGATGTTTTTTTCATAATGTCTTTGAATTAACGGACATGGGAAAGTAGGGCCTGAAAATGCTTCCTATTGCAATTTCCATTAAGAAATCAAGATGAGATTCTCATCCTAATTTGCAACTCCTCTGATTTACGGCCCTATAAAAGGCAGAGGTACTGGCTTCTTAGGCTAATACTGTGCTACTCACAGTGTGAGTGGACATTACACATAGTTAACACAGCAACAGTAGTTTAGCAAGGAAAGAAGAGAACCTGGAAAATGTGGTTTGGGTTCAGGGGAAGGAAGAAAATGTTGCTATTGCAACCCTACATCACTGATGAGGTTGGCCAAATAAGTATATGAGTAAAGGGGTTTTATCATTGGAAGAACACCAGCAACCTTGCTCCCCAAGTACAGGGCAGTGAGCAGGAAACAGGAAGGGACTCAAGATGCACTGGGATTTTGTATTTCCTCTTCAGGATTCTGGATCTATTTGTTGTTAGGAACAGGGCCATCTAGAAACAATCTGTCCTTACACAATGCTGGTCTTGATCACGGTCAGCTGTTTGACTCTTGATGCCCTTCCAAGGGGTTTTGAACTAGTTCTTTTATATCAGGTGCAGACTCTAGAAGTCCTTGGTTGCCACATTTCCTCCAGGTGAGAGGAAGTCAGCAGAGTAGCCTACTCATCTGTCCAGACTCTAGTTTACCCATTTCATTGTTGGATGATTCTGTGGGCCAAGTATGTCTTGATTGTTCTGTAAATTTGACTTGTTTTTTTTTTTTTTTTTTTTCTTGCTTTAGTTAAAGGAATCTGAGACTCTAGGAGTATGGAGTCCATGCCAGGCATTTCACTGGCATTGTCTTTGATTGTACCAGCATAGAGTTGAAAACAGCATCCCCCTCACCTAAACTCCCCTCCCCACTGCCCATCTCTAAACTCCTGGTACACTTCTGCCTTGCCTCCTGGAGTTCCAGGTTTGCATCTCCAGCTTATCTCAGAAGCTCCTTCACATCCTTTTGCTCTAATTGCATCACTGCTCTGCCTGAGGACTCTGATACCTTTCAACCTGCCTTTGGAGAAGCTCTTGTCACCTCACTTCCCTCCCAACTCTGTCTCTGTGCCCTTAGGAGGGAAACGTCCTGCTGTCTATTGATGTTGCAAACCTTGAAATCTCCCTCCTCTTTCTTGAGGCCTGAACTCTGACTTTTACACCATAGACTATGTAACCCACTCTTTTTCCTTGTCTCTTAAAGGTTTTAGGACAGGATGGTTGTCACTGTATTCAACGTTGATGCTGTTGTCATTGTTGAGGATGTTTAATCTAATTGATAGTGATCACAGTGGCTGGTCTCTCTGTTTCTGGACCCTTGTTCTGTCATGTTTTTCCCCATCTGCCCCTCCCCCCACATTCCTGGCACTATCCCCTCAGCTCATTTGTGCTGGCATAATCTAATTAAAAGTGTTCCACTCTCTAAGTATTGCCCTCTGCTTGGGATCTCAATAGTGCCCCCCCCACCACAACACAGATTTCTGCCTTACCACCCAGAGCCTGTGAATGTGACCTTATTTGGAAAAAGTATTTTTTTAATGTGATCTAAATTAAGGATCTTGAGAAGAGGTCACTCTGGATTATGAGGCTAGGCCCCAAATTTACATAAGAGAAAGAAGAATTAGAGCAGAATATAAGAATATGGATGGAGGTCAACACTACAGAAATTGGGGTGAGGAGGTCACAAGTTAAAAGACCAAAAGACCACAAGGAAGCAAGCTTTTGTTTAGAGATAATCTAACAGACACTTTGACTTCGATCTGGCCTCTAGAACTGTGAAAGGATGAATTTTAGTCGTCTTACACCAGGCATTCTATCATGATCTTGTTTCTCAGCCAAGGCAAAGTAATCTATCCCACTCAGTCCATTGTTTGTTACTTCATTTCTCTGCAAACCCCAAGTATGGCTCAAGTTAGTGCTGCTCTGTGTCTCACCCCCACTCATGTAGCTCCGAAGGGCTGGAGAAGAACTTTTCCTGGATCGAATGAGCTCACTTCTATGTCTCTGCTTTGACCTTTCCCATCATTCCCTACCTTCAGCTACAGCACATCTTTCTCAACTTTGCAGCTGTTGTCTGGTCTCTTAAAACTATGTAACACTTTGTTACTCTTCTTCCAGGGCCTTCCGGTAGCTTTCATCTTCCCCAGAGACCTTGCCAAATCCTTGTCCTGGCCCACCCAGGCTCTCTGGGTTCTATTCCAGCTTATCTCTGTCACTGTTCAGCTCCTCAGCTCACCATCCAGCTTCTTCCTCCTCACATCCCATGTGAAGCATCCTGCCTCTCTTCTGCCTACAGCCCTCTTCTCTCTTGCTCCCAGGCCTCCTTCTGGCTGCTGTCTATTTCCTCTCCCACAAAATTCCTTTCTTTTCTTCAAGCAATTCATATGTCCCTGACTACTTGCTTAGTATGGGAACAAGGCAAGCTGCTACTGCTGCATATGTTTCATAAACTAATGAATGAATGAGAAATCATGGTATCTGATCCTTAAGATGAATGCCATAGGAGACCTCTCAGTTCCTCTTAAGTAGGTTCTCGGTGGGATTTCCTCAGTGGTGTGACTGTTCCCACTTATCCAGAGGCTAGTGGCAGATGCAACATTGGGAAGTTGTGACTGGCTCTCTTGTGTCCCAAATCTATTCCTTTCTGGAGTTCATTGCCCTACTGATGAGACAAGATATCTTTCAATTTAACTCTATATCTGCTTGGCTGAGAGCAAATGAATTTCTAGTCCCCATTGCTGGTTCAAATTAAGAGAGAAAAAAACCAAATAGAAAACAACAGAAGAGAATGATTAGAAGAAAGTACTTCATTATTTACTATAAGAATATGTAACATAGAAATGTGCAAGAGTTTGGGAGGTGAAGGAAATGTAATATTCACATAAAGAAACCTTTTATTTCTGAGATGAATTGTTACCCTTTTGAAAGATTTATTTTTATTATTTTATTTGTATTTGTGTACGCATTTGTGTAAATGAATGCTATGAGTATATGGAAGTTCTCAGAGGCTAGGAGAGGTCATAGATTCCTTGGAACTGAAGTTATGGGTGATTGTGAGCTGCCTGTGGTGCTTGGAACCAAACTCAGGTCTTTTGGGTTAGCAGCCACTGTTCTTAACTGACAAGCCATCGCTCCAGCCCAATTGTTTCTTTTTAGAGTTTTGTGTTTGTTAATGTCATGTTAGTATAATAAAATACCCTAGGCAACTAAAAAGGTTTTTGTATCCCTTGGTTCTGCCAGTTCTACTCCAAAATTAGATGCCCTACTGCTTTGGTCTCTGGCAAGGTCAGCAAGGCATTATGGGAACAATGGGTGGAGCAAGCTGCTTACATCCTAAAATAGGAAACAAAAAGCAAAGATCTGTGTGACCTAATCCCTCCAAGGTCCTGTCACCAATAACTTAAGGATCTCCCAGTAGACCTTTATACGTCCCATTTGCTTTGTACCAATGGGATCATGGGAACCAAAGGTTTAGCACTTGGGAATGTGAGGAACACTCTCTTAAAGCATAATTTTTAAAATCTGCCCACAAAATTCGCTGAGTTTTTATGTATTTTAATGTCCCTTACATTTCTTATGAGGTCTGCTGAGTGGGAAGTCACTACGTGAGCCTTCCTATGGTTTCCAATATGTGCAAGTTAGATACTGAGACACTCCTATGAATCTCTGTGAAAACCCTTAGCTTTGAAAGTCAGAACCTGAAAGACAACTAGGAAACTTGTAAGTGCCTAGAGTAATTGCCAGAACATTTTATCATCCCTTTCACTGCCTCCTTTCCCAGTCCCCTCTGTCCCAATAAATATTTAGATATGGAAATGTGTCTTCACAGATGCCCTAGTTAAATTTGCATACAAACATGCAACAGTGAGCTTGGAGATTTGATTGGAAAAGAGTCATGCCATCTTGTGGGAGGAAATGCCTCCAACTCTTTCCCAAGAAGAACAAAAGGCCTGAGGAGTTTTCTTCAGCAGGATCTGCCTTGTGATGAAGCACCAGGCTGCAGGACTAATATACAAGGTGGTATCTGAGTGCTGGGGTGGGGTTGGGGGCAGGCAGGACAGGGACATCATGAGATGGTAGGGTCAGGTAAGGATAGTATGGAATACTTCCAGCATGATGGCTGACATCTGGCAGGCATTCTGCCCTGAGAGTTACTTTCTAGGGAACTGTCCTAACCACTATAGCTATGAATTAATTGCTTTCTTTGCATATGCATACTCTGAGTATGATATGGATGCAGTGCTGATACAGGTGTCCCACATCTCCCACCATCAACTGTTCTCAAGAGATGTAAGCTAAGTGAACAAAAGCCTTGTCTCCTTAGGGTCAAGCAGTCAAAAATACCAAGACATTGTATAAATTTAACTAAGCCAAAGGAAAATCCTCCTGGGTTCTCTGCCAAAATATTTTTAATCAGCAACACAAAATTCATATTTTAAGAAGAAAAGGAACATAAACATTTTATGAAAAGCACTTTTGTTTGGTCAGAGAGATAGTGTTGTTTGTGTCTCTCTATAATGTTGAAAATATGTCTTTTACTGAGGAATGGAAACTTCTATGATAGAATTTAATGTGGGTAAAAGTCACATGTTCTGAGACCACGGCCTTCACTCAGAATTCTCCTATCTCCTGTGGCTCAGAATATAAAGAACCAAGTTGAGCATCCTGTCTTAGTTAGAGTTTCTATTGTTGTGAAGAGACACCATGACCACAGAAACTCTTATGAAGAAAAACATTTCACTGGGGCTGGCTTGCAGTTCAGAGGTTTAGTTCATTCTCATCATCCTGACAGGAAGCATGGTGATGTGCAGACAGATACTGTGCTAGAGAGGAAGCTGTGTGGTTTACTTCTTGATCTACAGGAAGCAAGAGGGGAACAAGCTTGAGCTTTTGAGACCTCAACCCTACTCGGTAGTGATACACTTCCTCCAGCAAAGCCATGCTTCCTAATAGTGCCACTCCCTACAGACTTTTAACATATTTAAACACATGAGTCTATGGGTGCCATTCCTGTTCAAACCACCACACATCCCTTATGCCAATGTTTGAGACCAGAAGTGACTGACATTTCAGTGTTTGGAACACTTACACAGATCTTACCAAGTGGACATATGGGCTGTGGATTTTCAGGTCAAAGAGTCCAAGTTTCACCAAAATGAGCACATCTTAAATATATTTCATTACAGCATATAATATATTATTTATTTTTGTTAAAAGTTACACAAAATATACACTAGTCTTTCTCATTTACAATAGATACCTATATTTGAAGGTTCACGTACAAAACCTTTTTTGTTTGTTTGAGACAAGAACTTGCTGTGTTGCCTGGCTAGCCTTGAACTTGAGGTAATCTTTCTGCTTCTACTTCCTGAATAATGTAATTACAGGCTTCATTCACCACACCTCACACATGCTCAAAACCTCTAAAACAGGAGTGATGGTTTTAATTTTGAAGATGAAGGCAACAGCCCCAAGTCCTCATTCTTCTCTTATCCTTTCCTTCCAATTGTCATTTCCTTCAGAAAATCACCTTGTTTAGCAAACAATGTCAAGAGGACCTGCAGCTTCCCTCCAGTCCCTCTTCTCCCAGTCTTCTCACTCTTCTACACATCTCAGCCATATGAGACTACTTGTGTGCCCCAGAGAGCCATTTCAGATAGTTCCCAGAGCGTCTCACACCTTTCTTAGGAGGTTCTCTTCTTTCTCACATTACTTTTTGGTTTTAAATGTCAATTTGACACAACTTAGAATGTCCCAGAAAGACAGCTTCAATTAACAAAGTATCTAGACAAGTTGGTCTGTGGTCATGTCTGTGGGTGAATTGTCTTCATTATTAATTAGTGTAGGGAAACCTAGCCCACTCTGGATGACATCATTCCCTAGGCTAATCTGAACTGTATAAAAGTGAAGAAAGCTAACAAACAGACAACTTGGATATACACGTTTCTCTACTATTTTGACTGTGGCTATGGTGTGGCCACTCTTTGTCTTGCCTGGACTTCTCAATGATGGACTGAAACTTAGAATTGTAAGTCAAATAAACCCATTTATTTCCCAAGCTGCATTGCTCAGGCATTTTATTTTAGCATCAAAAATGAAAGTAGGACATTTACTAAACTTGTGCTGAATGTTTAGACTGGAGTTTAGATTTCATTACCTCAACCTCAGGAATTGATTAGTCTTTTTGTATAATCCAGTGGCTTTCATAATCCACAGCTGTAGGGAACAAGTCCTGAGTAAATGTGTATTATTTGACAGGAGCATGGCCATGTCAAGGACTCATGGAATGACAAATTATTCCCAGGGTGAGACTCAAGAGAGATGGCAAAGCTTTCTCCTGGTCAATTTGTAGATCTTGATATTGTGTGTAGAAAATGTTCTCCTCAGCTCACTTCCTCCAGGATGTTTATGGCCTGAAGACTGCTTCCCTATAGAGACTGCAATTATTCAGATTAGCTAAACCTGCCCCCCTTTCAGTATTTACATAATACCTCCCCTATCTGTAATGCAATGAACCTGCACCTTTTAATTCCCTATTCAACTCTGTAGAATAAACATTTTGAACTGCTGGGATGCTGTGGATGTTCTATCAGAGAGCCCAGTCCACCCAATCCCAGCTTTTCTGTGTTTGTGTGCTGTAGTTTCTTCCTTTGCTGATCACCAGTCAGGGTTCTGAGACTCAAGCCTTGGCCCAGCAATGGTGACTCACACTGTTGTATCACCACTGCTTTCAGGATAGGCTGACCTGGCCTTTCAGTTTGACTCCATCACATTATAGTCATTGAACAGAAGTGGAAACAATTCCTTTGTTATTTTTATAAACAGTAAAAATATGCCCCCTTGATGTTGGGCCATCAATTCTACCTTTTACGATAACAAAAGAACAAGGTAATTTATAGTTTCCATATCTCCGAATACTCAGGCCCAGAAAATGAAACTGTATAAACAAGATAAAAAATGTGTGAATCTCTTGCCTGGGCTACTGTTTTCATCAAAGGACATTTTGGAAATAGGGGAAATCAAAGAAAGAAAAATAAGAGAGAAGGGGAAAGACTCGCCTGCTTTAATTTATATGGAAAACAATATTAAAACATTCTTCTCTTGACCTCAGATACTAATATGTCATTAACCACATGACCTCTAATACAGAGGTCATCTACAAAGACTTTCCTCTCACACAACCTATAATAAAACAAAAACAAACCCCCTTAATGTTCACCCATAGCAGCAACTACTCTCATTCAAGGCACTGTCATGAGCTTCTAGTTTGTGTGGGACACTGGAATGAAGTTTATCAGTCAATATAAAGGATGCACCATGGACCTACCCTAGCCTGTCCCAGAATGCACTCCTTCCAACAATTGCTATTACTGGAATTATACACCTGGCTGAGTAAACAAGGTCCTGACACAGATACTCATACTTCAACACTGTTGATCCCCAAGGGGTGGGAGGGCCTGGAAGTTTCTGACTATTAAGTGACTCTTAGAGCCAAAATACTGACACAGAGTGCCCACAGAACTTCTCCAATCAGTCCCCACATTCTTAGTGAACTAAATATAGGGCCCCTCCAGGTCCCTATCAACTCAATTCTCATTTCCCCATTCTAAACCAGAACTTCATCCCAACTAGCCCACATGTTCCCCAGCAGTTCAGAAATTCCTACTGTGTTCACATTCCTATCACTGAACTAACACCCCAGCTTGTGGTTTTTCTCTAAAATCTATTTTGTGAACACCACATGTCTGGTGGCCAATCAGAGTAGAAGCTACCTCCCTCCCACAGCCTGCCACTGAAGAACACAGGAAAAATGAGATTTCTTTGTTCATTTAACTACTTCCAACCATTGCTTACTGCACTGGGCCTGGTTCCATAGCAATGTCAAGTGGCATTGTCTACTTCAAATTCAGTAGAACCAGAGAAACTTCCAGTACAGTGGCTCTCGAACTTCCTAAGGCTTCACCTTCTAATATAATTCCTCATGTATTAGGAATCATCCCCAGCCAGAAAATTATTTTACATTGCTACTTCATAACTGTAATTTTGCTACTGTTATGAATTGTAATGTAAATATCTGATATTTCTAATGGTCTTGGGTGACCTCTGTGACAGGGTTGTTCAACCCCCCAAAGGGGTCATGACCTGCAAGGTTGAGAACCACTGTTATAGATGCTAGTCCTTCTTGAAGAAGAATAGCAAAGTATTTGCAGTTATTTTTTTTTTTCTTTTCCGTCTTTACTATGCTGAGGATTAAACATAGGGCCTTCCTTCAGAATTCTGGCTATGTCCTATATCTCTGAGGACTTACTTCAGTCCTCTCTAAAAGCCAAGAGTTAGAAGTGGATCCTTAAATGTACCAGTGAGGAATAACACTCCTACATCACCTCCTGTGGCTCGGGGAAAAACAACTCTAGATGTTGAAAGGCCAGAGACCTTGGTGTACGTGTATATAACCAGGAAACTGCACATTGCACTTTTTAATTGACACTACTGTATGCAAAAACTCAGACCCCAGTGGACCCCACTTTCCACTGGAATACAAAGCAGTTCTTTAACAGTTTCTGTCTCTATCCATTTTCCTCTAGACTGAAAGTCAGACTACATTCAGAGCTTCTTATTCTCCTTTACATCCCTTGCTATGGTGATAATAACAATATGACACCCACAATGCTCACTCATTCGTGAAGGATGACACCTTGCACAAATCATCCCTTTTTCAGTATTATTACAGTATCCCTTCTTCAATCCTGGCACTGTCATACATAAGTTGCATCTAATTTGTGTCTGTGAAGCTGAAAATATTATATTGGGAATATCAATTAGAATATTTCATGCTAACGTTTAAAAGCTTTCCAAGGAGACCCCACTGCATTTTGAATAAATAACAAATTTCTCCTAGAATCTGTAGGGTCTGGACATCACCCATCTCTACAATCTCATTATTGGCAATGTCCTCATTGCCAGGAAATTCCATCTTCATTGATGGATTTAATTGCAGTTTCTGTGGTGGTTTGAAAGAAAATGGCCTCCACAGGGATTGGCACTATTAGGATGTTGTTGAATATCATTTTAACGAGACAAAGATGTATTACATTTGTTTCTGCTGTGTAATATTACTTTAACTGTGTAAAGGTGTGTTACATTTGATTATGCTGCATTTATTTAACACCGTAAAAATGTGTTATGTTTGTGCTGCATTAGTTTAATTATGTAAAGATATGTTGTTGGCTTTGTTTTACTTTGTCTGCCTAAACTAACTGATTGGTCTAATAAAAAACCTGAGTGGCTAATAGCTAGGCAGAAGAGAGGTAGGCAGGGCTGGCAGGCAGAGAGAATAAGTATAAGGAGAAATCTAGACTTGAGAGAAGAAAGAAGCAAGAATGAGGGAGAAAAAGAGGATGATCTGAGGCCAAGCAGCTGCCAGTCAGCTAGATGAAATAGGACACTCAGAAGGAAAGAAAGGTAAAAGCGCCAAGGCAAAAATTGATAAAGAGAAATGAAGCCTAAGCTAAGGCATTTGTAATTAATAATAAGTCTCCCAGTCATGATTTGGGAGCTGGTTGGTAGGCCAAAAGAAAGCCTGCTCCATTAGGATGTGTGGCTTTGTTGGAGTAGGTGTGGCCTTGTTGAAGGAAGTGTGTCATTGTGGGGGTGGACTTGGAGGTCTCCTTTGCTCAAGCTATGCTCAGTGTAGTGCACACACAGTTCCCTTCCTGTTGCTTTAGGATCAAGATATAGAATTCTCAGCTCCATAATGAAGATAATCGCCAACAGGTATTATGAGCCCTAAGACTCATATTTTAGGTGACTCTATATTCTATTGCTGACAGTTAACACTACCCATCATGCTTAGTTTCATGTATCTTAGAGAAAGATGTAAGTGCAGGACCATTGCTCTATTCTGTCTTCCGGAGTCAACTATCTTAAATTATACACATTACTAGTTTACTTCTTAATAAACTGGGTATGGTAATTCATATCTTTAATCCCAATATTGAGAGGCAGGCAGAATTCTCTGCCAACCTGGACAACATAGGGAGTTTCATGCCTGCCCGGGGCTACATAAGAAAATGCTGTCTCAAACAAACAAAAATCAGTGGTTTACCTGTCTATCTCTGCCTTTGAATGAAAGTTCCATGTTAGAGGCCCTGTTCATTTCACTTTATGTGTTTAAATAACCTGCCCAGAGCCTTGCACATAATGGAAGTTTAATTCAATTATTAAATTGATTAACGAATGCACTGAATGCTTATGTCAGTTCTTATGTGAACTATATTCAAAATACTATAGCTGAAATATTTGCTGAACTTCTACTTTCTACCTGGTATTTTATTTCTGATCAAGGGTATAAGATCTCTCAGTATTCTGTGGATTTAAGTTGTTTATAGTCTCATAGAGAAATACTGGAAATTGGGATTATAACAGAAACCCAAAGAGTAGCCAGCTTTCCCTGGGGCCTGGAGAGAAACTTTCCATAGGCAATGCTGTCTGGGATGACTTCTGTCAGGTAAGGACATGATTGACAGGACTGACTCCAAGTGTGACAGCCTATGTTCAAAAGCTACTAAGAGGCCCAGTGGTGGCAGTAGCACAAGTCTTTAATCCCAATACTCAGAAGGCAGAGGCAGGTGGATCTCTGAGTTTGATGCCAGCCTGGTCTATAAAGCAAGTTTCCAGATAGCAGGGCTACCAAGAGACCCCAATACCACCACCTCCCCCAAATTACTAAGAATTTCAAAGTTAAATCCAGTGTGGAACTTTCTGTGCCAATTCCTCATGTGACTGCAAGGGTCACAAGTTCTTGAAGTAGTATTGCTTTCCTGGTTTCTAAGACATGAACAACCCAGACTTTTAGAGTGAAAAGGATTCTCATTTGTGCAGAGCCCGATTTGAGAGTCATACAGAACTATTCTCTCTTTTCACAGCATATACCTGAGGTTCAGAAAGCTGTCGCAGCTCACAATGTCTTAAAAAGGAAGTCAGCAGCAGCAGGATGGCAGCGCCATGTTTCCACAAGGACAAAACAACTACTCACACTTCTCTCTCTGCTTTTTGCGCATGCTTGAGAACTTGGAGGTACAATGAAGCTCATGCACCTGGAGTAGGGGGACACCTCTTTAC
This sequence comes from Sigmodon hispidus, assembly GCA_004025045.1. Lineage (NCBI taxonomy): Eukaryota > Metazoa > Chordata > Mammalia > Rodentia > Cricetidae > Sigmodon > Sigmodon hispidus. The sequence goes on from PVIH01005769.1 coordinate 57,346, forward strand.
CTCGCCACCCCAGTGAGCAAAGCAGTTATGCTGTGCATGATCAGGAGCTGCCAAGGAGCGTCATCTCTGAGTTCATCAGACTGGCAGAATTTTCCTTCAACAGCATTGGTTATGTTTTGCCTCGTGGTGCTCAGTGCATCCATCTTCCATGACTTACACACACACACACACACACACACACACACACACACACACACACACACACACACACACGGAGCAACAAGAAAAAAGAAGGAGAATGAAGGTGGCAGAGGACTTTCAAGACCTCTTTTTTCTTTTTAAATTTTCTTTCTTTTTTCTTTATTCTTTGTGACTTTCCAACCATGCATCTCCATCACATTCACTTCTTCATCCCTTTGTATTTTCTCTCTGTCCTTGCAACCTCTCCACAAACACCCCAAAATAAAGTAAAGTAAAATTTAAGAGAAAAATAATTAAAATCAAAAAACAAAAATCAGTGTCATCATGGAAGCTGCAATGTGGCACAATGAGTCACACAGTACCCTTTGTCCATATATCTCTACTTGCAAGTATTCATTGCAGCGTCATTCTGGTCTGAGACCTCTGGTTTCTGCTACACTATCAGTGCTGGGCCCTCACTGGAACAGCTCTTGGTTATCTTGCTGTTGCCCTGTGTTGTGGTGATCCTGCAGCTTTGGGTCTGCAAGACCCATCCCTTGGTGTGTGCCAGCAACTCACAGATGGGGTGGATGTTGGAGTGGGCCATAGCCTGGTCCTGGGCCTGGGTAGTCAATGGGCTGGTCAGTTGGTCAGCTCTTCCTTGTCCTTACTACCAGCGTGAAGACTCCGGAATTGTCTTGGCTAGTTTAACCCTTGCAGCCATGAGCAAAGAGTGAGGCCATTTCTCCTACTCTCATGTTCTCAGACTCAGTTCTCACACATCTACATACTCAGGGCCAGCTCTCCTGTGTTGCCTAGGCATGGTGTGGGGGCAACCTTCCCATTCTTGTGACCTCAAGGAAAGCTCTCTTATCTACCACAGGCATTGATGGGCAGAGGTGATGGGTGGGGACAGGCATCTCTTCCCCACCTGTGCTAACACATGATAGATGAGTAATGGGGACAGTTCTCATAGCTTCAGGGCTAGCTCACCTACTCCTCTGGCAACAGGAATGGCTCTATTGTGCTGCCCAGGTGATGTGCAGGGACAGTTCTTCTGAGTGTTGTAGCTGGTGTGGGATAGAGGCAGCTTTCCCGCTCTTACAACCCCAGGCCAAGTTTCCCATCTCAAGACCCCTTTCTTGTAGACAGACCCTCGGCAACTGCTGGTCAGTCAGCAACACCCCTGTGGTTCAGGTGTCTACCATAAGTGTCAGTTACCTCACAGAGGCAGTCATCTGTGGCTTACGCTCCTGTGGACTCTTTACTTTGGTTTAGTTCTGTGTCTCCTGCAAAATGTGTATTTAAATTTAACCATCAACAAAGGTACGTGTTAGAAATCTTTGAAGTTTTAGATTTTAGGAGGTTTTTGTGATTTGATAAAATCCCAAGAGTAGAACCTTATGATTGTATTAGTGACTTTATAATAGGAAAGGAACCCAAGTTAGCAAACCTGTAGTTTCACCATGGGGAGGACTTCTATGCCACCAAAATACCCTCATAGCTGCCATGCAGATGCCAGCACAATGCCTTTGGACTTCACAGCCTCCACAATTGTGAACCAAATAAATCTCTATTCTATAAACTGAGTCTGGAGTACTCAGTCACATAACAGAAAACTAGTTCACCATATCCACAGAAGGAATACCTGTCTGTCTGTCTTCTTGGAAGACTCACCTAGGACTCAAAGGCATATCCATCAGCTTAGTAAGAGCAGCCAGTCTTAGAAAACAAGTCAACACACATTGCTGGAAAGGTAGAGCTAGACTCTCACTCTGGGCTTTGGAAGAAGTCACTTCCTCTTCTCTTTGTGCAACACAAGAAGGAAAACATCTGTCTATCAGTATGGATGCTGTGACTCTGCACAGGCATATGTCTTGGTCTGGGGCTCGCAGAATTCCTTAGGGGTTTGAAGAAGGAGAAGGACATGTGTGACTTTGGTTGACTTCAGTAGAAAGCTAAGAGCTTCACACTTCTGTCCTGTATGGGCATCTGTTTCCAGGTCCTGTCACATCTGAAAGTGCAGAATAATTGTCTTCTCCTTAGCCCCGGCTGGCTGCCCAAGACTAGCCAAGGAAAGTCAGTATCCATCATAGTTGTTTGTACACAGCAGAGAAATAGAGCAGAGGCTGACATTCAGTTCACAAATGAAGGAATAAAGAAATGGTCAAGTGAATCCACTGCTCCTGGGCTTGGCACACCACCAGATGGAAACAGATGAAGGTGTATTCTGTCACAAGCAGTGCCCTAATGCAACCCCACATAACTGTGAGAAAGCTCACCTCGCCTGCATGTGCTAACTAGATGGCTCATATTTTTGCATAGTAATAGACTTTATACAGACTATTATATAGTGCATACATTTAAAAAGAATCTTTAATGGACATAGTTATCTATTTTATCATAAATGATATAATGTACAAAACCCCTGGGATTGACCAAGATGAAAGCAAACAATATAAATGTGAGATATTATTATGTCTCTTTTAATTACAGCCTGAGTATACAACAGTTCATTATACACTCTCATCTTACAAAATACTCAGTCACGCTAGTCCAACAAAAGGCAATTGTTTAAAGGGTTCCAGGAGGCCATCTTAAAAGGATTTGAGTTGGCTCCCTGCTTATAGAAACACTTTGATGTGAGCTTGGATTCCATTGGTGCAGCCTTGGGTGCACATTCATTTTTAACAGGTTCAAAGAAGAAAATGTATCTCTTCTCTGGAATATATTTATAGTATTCCTTGAGTTGAAATACTCACAGCATGAGAAAGTTCTTTCTTTTCTTTTCTTTTTCTTTTTTTTTTTTTTTTTTTTACAAGAAGCCTGACTTAGCCACAAAGTAGAAAACAGGACTAGAAGAATTAGGGGATTGGACAGCAATTGGTCCTTCCTATTTCTCACTGTTATGTGGATCCCAGTCTTTTCTTACTCTTAAAATGCTTACTCAGGGTTGTTAATTGACCCCAAGGAGAAAACTGTCTCCAGCAAGTATGTCATTGAGCTTTCCATCACTACAGAAAATACTCAGGACAATCAGCTTAGACAGCTAGCTACATGGTTAGCGTTGGCTCACTGGTCTGGAGGTTTCAGTCTGTGAATGGCTGGCTCTTTTTTATTTGCGTCCATGCAGTAATAAGGCAGGGACAATGTGTAGTAAAGTCAAATGCTTCAATTCATGGCCATGTGTCAGCAGAGTAGAAGAGGAAAACTCAGGCTCCCAAATCCCCTTGGATGGTCCACCATCCAACATTACTAGGTCCCACCACCTCCCAGTAGTACTAACTGAGGGTCAAACCTATACCCTCTCCCCCTCCCCCCAGCATATTCAAGATCTAAATCATGTCAGAGGGAAGAAAACAAATAAGAGAACAATCCTGTCCTCTTACTATGGAGAAAGCACATCCACAGTGCAGTATAAAATAGCTTTGACCAATGTTCATTAGCATTGAAACTTCATGGTGAGCACATGAGGAGAAACCCCTGCAGAGGTTTATAAAGGAGGTGATGATGAAATGATGTTCAAAAATATTCTGCTGCTTTCTAAGAAACAGTCTAATTGATCACAGCTTCTCTATTCTGAGGAGCTCCTCAGTGACTATAGAGGCTCTAGAAGAAAGAAATCCTCCCAGGAAGCCACCATTCTATCATGAAATGGAAACCTAGCATTTCAGAAGGATGGGTTTTCTCTTGTGACTTGAATGTTCCTCATCCCCTTGTCTTAGTTACCATTTCTATTGCTGTGATAAAACACACTGGCCAAAAGCAACGTGGAGAGGAGAGTTTATTTCATTTTACAGCTCAGTTCCCAATTTGTCCTTGGGAGAATTTAGGGCAGGAACTCAGGGCAGGAACCTGGAGGCAGGGACTGAAACAGAAGCCAGAGACAAGCACTGTTTTCAGACTTATTCAGCCATTTTTCTTCTACACTCCAAGACCACCAGCCCAGGGGTGGCATCACCCACAGTGGTCTGGGACCTCCCACATCTATCACTAAATTAAGAAAATGCCCACAGGGCAATCTTATGTCCTCATAAGATTTCTTCATCTCTGTGTCTACTTCAGTGACTAGATAAAGAAAATTTGGTATATACATACAATGCTTTGTGTCTGTCTTCTTAAGATAGGATTTCGATCCCCCTGCCTAATTAGATGTGGCACAATTAATTTCAGGCTTTCTACTGCCTGAATCTCTATGCCCTGTGTCCAGCAGTTCTCTTTAGTGAGGTCCCAGAAGGGTCAGTCTCTTTCTAGGCTTCAGCAACATGTCTTATTCCAAGGTCATTGCTGGTTCACCAATGATCTATGTGCTCTCTCCAGGACTGGACTGTTGAGATTCACAAGCCTGAATAGATTCCAAATGTCTTTGTTTTATGTTATCACACCTTCTGTGAGGCAATGCCTGAAGAGTCTAGGCTGACAGTAGAGGTTCCAGTTAAGGTAAAGAAAGGCAGAAATCAGGTAGCATTAAAACATTCTATAAGACTAAAATGATAGGCCAGTTTTATAATGATATATCATTATATATGACAATAGGTGTGATGGTGCTTTCCTATGAACCCTAATTCTCAGAAGGTAGAGGCAGAAAGAGTAAAATCATCCTGGAGCATATGGAGAGATAGATCCTGTCTCAAACAAAACAATACACACACACACACACACACACACACACACACTCACCAGAAGGAAACAACAAATGAGACTGATCTACTATCTAACATTACTTGACAAGTATACTTAATGAAACCATGTTGCATTTTATCATATGAGAATATCCTGTGCATTGCAAACCCAGTAAGGACTCTTTATTTTTTCTTTTTTTTTCCACTCAAATTCACATTGACTTTGTTATGTATGTCCACAAAGACATTAAAAAAATTCTGTATTTTAGTTCTTGAGGTGACACTTGGTGTCCAAAATAACACACATGACTAACACATAATTTTAAATGTTTATTTAGCTGTAGAATAAACATTGCTGAGTTATTTCCATTGAGATATGAACAAGCTTATTTTAGATGTTGCTTCTAGATCAAGAGTTTACAAGCCCTTTCTAGTGGGTCTCGATGACTATGACAATGACATTTGTGTGAAGTGAGCAGAAATGGCAGTCAGTGAATGCAATAGCCATGAAGCCAAAGTCTGCAGTAACAGATGTTCAGCTCCATCTGGGTTTTCTTGTGCCCACAGGAGTGTTTACCACAGTGAGTTTCTGAAGACAAAATGACAACAAGTTTAATTATACTTTGAATTGGCTGTTATTTGTTTTTTATAAATCAAAGCTGTCCTCAGAACCAGAACAGGTGCAGAGACCCCACTGCCTCAGTGTGGTCAGACAGTGTGTATGGATAGAACAGTGAGCAAATAGTTAAGTAGGCTTAAAAAACAGATGTGGTCTGAGAAGCTGGCCATCTGCAATTGCCTGGATCTCGGCTGCTTTGACTGGCTGAGATTTAGCTATTTGGGACTGTTTCCATTTCTGTGTAGACAAAGTTAGACTGCAGTTCATCACATAACCACAGTGATTTGGGCCAAACTAGGTTCTAGAAATGCTGGAATCATGAAGTAAGCATGCCCTTCTCAGAGGTTGCTCTCAGTTTACTTGATAAACATTTTTGTTGTTGTTGTTGTTGTTAAAAATGACAAAAAGGGGGCTGGAGAGATGGCTCAGAGGTTAAGAGCACTGACTGTTCTTCCAGAGGTCCTGAGTTCAATTCCCAGCAAAACCACATGGTGGCTCACAACCATCTATGATGATGTCTGGCGCCCTCTTCTGTAAAACTGTATGTATAATAAATAAAAAAAAAAAAAAATTTAAAAAAAAAAATGACAAAAAGAAGCATACACACAGATGCATAGCACACACAGAGACACATACACACAGAAACATGCACTTACTGATACACATACAGACACACAGATACACAACACAGACACAGACACACACACACACACACATACACACACACACATACACACACATACCAGCTTTATGTCTGGACTTTCTTCAGTCTGGTAGCTGATATGTCCATCTAAGCAGAATGAGCTTTTTAGGACAACACCTCCCAACACATCATCATCTTCTTATTTTTCCCTTTAGAGACTTTAATAGATGAAAGAGAAAACAATAGACCCTGAGGGAAATGAGCATGGTATTTTGAGGAGTAAACATTTAGGGACTGTGAAATAACATTTCTGTAGTCAGGATGAGAATAAAACTTTCTTGGTAAGTATTTTGTTTTTCTCATAAATAAATTCCACAGTCTGAATAAAGTACAGAAATGCTTTAGGTCTTTTGCACTAACTAGTTTTATGTCAACCTGACACAAGCAAACTATAGTTACTTGAGAAGAGGAAAACTCAACTGAGAAACTGTGCCCCACAACATACCAGGTTTTCCTATCGACAAGACTATGATGATTGATGATTAATGTGTGAAGGCCAAGCTCACAGTAGGTGGTGTTATCCCTGGGCTTGTGGTCCTGGATGCTAGAAGAAAGCACCCTGAGCAAGCCATGAGGGGCAACCCAGTAAACAGCACTCCTCCATGACTTCTGCATCAGCTCCTGTCTCCGGGATCCTACCCTGTTTGAATTCCTGCACTGACTTCAATGAGAGACCGTGATGTGGAAAGGTATGTATTCATAATAACACTCTCCCCAAGTTGTTTTTGGTCATGGTGTTTTATTACAGCAATGGAAACCCTAACGAAAACAATTATTGTCTTAGAACTTAACTAGTTACCAAACTGAAAAGAAAACAAAGCCAGACAGAGAGAGAGAGAGAGAGAGAGAGAGAGAGAGAGAGAGAGAGAGAGAGAGAGAGATTGCACAAAGAGAAAAAGACCCCAGCATTATGTAGTTTTCAAAGTTTAGATTTCAAAACATTACCAAACTCACAGCTCTTTGCCACCTAGATTTGATGACAACTCTGTGCTTAGAAAGGCTGCCTGGACCATTGCTGTGGTCCCAAGTCACAAAGATTCAGACTTCTCCAAGCCTCACCAAGTCTGAACTTGTGAAAATGGCACAGTCTCAAAGCTCTCCAAACCGAGGGAAGGGAGCAGAGGCCAGCTCCCATTGGACAAACCAGTTCTGGGAACTCAGATAAGGACTTAGCTTCATAAATACTACAAATCCATTTTCCATTTTCCTCAAAGTCCTGGCAGTGATTCAAAGCCAGCTCATGGAGCAGACAAGGGGGCCTGTTTTGCCGCAAATGCTAACTATAGAATCTCTCTCCAGGGGGCTGGAGAGATGGCTCAGCGGTCTGCTCTTCCAGAGGACCCAGGTTCGATTCCCAGCACCCACATGGCAGCTAACAACTGTCTGTAGTTCCAGTTCCAGGCAAATACCAAGGCAAATAAATAAAATAAAGTTTTTTTTTTTTTTTTTAAAAAAAGAATCTCTCTCCAGGCAGTATTAACAAAGAGCATTTTCTTTCAGAATGGCAACAGGTCTCCCACACAAACTCTTGGCAGTAAAGCCAGCTTCAAGACAATGCCATTGAACTGGTGATCTAAAACCCACCATTTCATGAGTGTTCTTTCTTTTTTTTTTGTCAGAAGAATATTTATTTTTATTTTATGTGAATTGGTGTTTTGCCTGCATGTATATCTGTGTAATGGTGTCAGATTTTAGAATTACTGACAGTTGTTAGCTGTCATGTGGATGCTGGGAATCAATCTCAGATCCTCTGGAAGAATAGTCAGTGCTCTTAACCACTGAGCCATCTGTTCAGCCCTCATGAGTGTTCTTTCTTTCGATCATGTGTATTTGCACATGTATGTATAGGTACATGTGTGTACATGCATGCATGCAGACAGAGGAGGATGTCAGCTATCTACTTCAATTCCTCCCCACACCATTGTTTAGTACAGGATTTCTCACTTAACTAAGCTCACCAGTTTGTCTAGGTGAGCTGGCTAGCAAATCATGGTGGACCTCTGGTCCCTGCCCTCCAGCTCTGGAATTAGAGGCACAGGTAGCTAGATTTTATATGGGTTCTGAGGAATCTAAACTCAGCTCTTCATGCTTATGTGGCAAGCACTTTGCTGACTGGGACATCTCTACAGTCCAAATGCACTCAGTATTATGGTAGGCATTTTGTGAGACTTTCAATAACCACACAAGATGGGTCTCATTTTGTTGACAGAGTGAAAGAGGCCCAGAGAGATTATGTACCTTATATTCAAAGATCTGCAGTAAAGTAGCACAGTTCTAGAGTCCATGTTCTTTATCACTACAGAGATCACATGAGCAGCCATGTTACCTTCCCTTATGAGTGTTTTATATCATATATAGAGAAGGTCAAATTATTCATATGCCCCATGATTATTACTAGGTGTTGAACTGAATGTGTTATTAAACTGTGGGAAAGACCATGTTCAACTGAACATCTTTAAATGCTCTTGCATCATAATTGAAATATAAATGCTGGAATTGAAGGGGAAACCAATAAACATCACTGAACTTTGGAGAACAAAATAATCCCATCAAAGGGTAAGTTTCAAGAGGTTAAAAATCAGAATTTCCATGTAATTATCCATTTCATGTAGAAAATGAGCTGTGCCAATGATGTTATTCTTTGACTCATTTTCTAGTGAGTGAGTTAGAAGGAAATTAAGATGAGTCTAAAGGGTATTTGGAAAGCTGCATGAGAGATTCAATAAATTCCTGAGTTAGACATAAAGCTGGTTAATCTCCAATTTAATTGAAACTGTAATCTTTAGGGCTATCTCTTTTCAGAAAGAAATTGTTTGAATTTTTACTGGACAGAAATTTATCAGTTGATCTCTTTCCCTACAAAGATATAAAAGACAGCAGTAAACAGAAAGTCTAGCTAGTAGTGCTTTAAAAACGGAACAAATGATACAAGCAACAGGGGCCCCCAGTGCAAACACTGATCAACTGGCAATGGCCAGACTTCTACCCATAAGCCCTCCACCCTTTGTGTGAACTTCTGCTTGATCATTGTGGCAGCAAGGGGCATAGTGCAGCTTGGCAGGGAACCTTTTTGGAGGCCTTTCATTTGCTCTCTGGGCTGGCTCTCCCATGATTGGTCCTTGGTTTTTTTCCACTTAATTTGCCTACTGGCTCCAGCCAATCAGGTCCACCTGGCTCTATATTTAACCATTTGGCACAGGCTTTCAGTCAGTCCAACTTTCCATAGGCCTCTCCCAAAACCTAGTAGTTTGAGTGGACTTCTGGTCTTTGGGCATAGGCTTTTTGGTAAGAATTATTCCTGTTCGGCAATGGAGGATGCCTCAGATCTCCTCTTCCGATGAAGAGGCCCATCACACACTCCAGCCTCACTCTCTTCCTAACACTTGTAGGCAACCCCACTCAGCAGGATTCCACTTCCACCTCTACTTTTCCAACCCAGTTGTTGTCACTCATTGTGAATAAAATCCTTTCGGTGTGTTTAGTCTTTGGTGCCTGCCCACTCCAATCCTTGCAGCCAGGCAAGACCAGAAAAAGCTATATTACACACAACAAGAAAAGCATATCCACTATTTTTGACCCATTTTCAAGTTCAGATCATTTTTTTTTCTGGTAATCCCTATTAGCAAGCTCAGAAACACAAACTAATGCAGAAAATTTGTTAAGTCACCAAAGCAACCAGAAAGTACTACTTTTCAAACACCTTCAGAAGCTAAATGGTGCTCTGTGATGATTCAAAGAAAGGAAATGGAAGCAGATGAGTGAAAGGAAAAAATGAACCTCAACGAGAGAACTAGGAAGAAGGAAAGTCAGGAAACCTCAGCTCTTCACTTTAACTTTAGCATAAATTATATAAAGGACAATCAAACTCATTTATAGGTGAGTTGATCCACTTGAAAATGAAAGAGGTCGGACTACAGAGCCAAAATACTTCTATACCCCTGTACATTCCTCTATGGCACATGACTCCCATCCCTTGCCTTTCCAGCTATTGACCAGATTGGTGTCTGTCTGGACACATTTGAGGAATATAAAATGAAATAAAATGAGTGCATTCATCCCTGGGTGATAATATTTCAAACCTGTTTCCTTTGACCTATTCCTCAATTTTACTCAAATTGCAAGTTAGAAAGAAATATGAGGGTCTCCAGTAATTAAATATTTGCTGATTCTAAGGGCTGCACTGAACAAGCATCCCTGAAGTTGATGCTGAACTTCTCTGAACACTCCAGAGATTTTTGAGGTTGGGCTTTTAAGAAGCCAATTGCATATTACTGTGTCAAGAATGACATTTTCTCTGCACTGGCCTGGATTTTATTCAGATTGACAGACCACTACAACAGTGTTCCTTTTCTTATTCCTTTCAAGTGAATGAAATGTCCGCTCTTAGGAATAAAACAAAGCACAGCATCCTACTGTGGGAAACAATGGATGGAGCGGTCAAGTGACAGAGACTAAGCTGCATGCTTGTTTAGCCTCTTCTGGAATGACAACATGTAGCATCATCTCACTATATATTCAGTTCCTACCCTCTCCCAATTCTAGAGACCCAGGAGCTGAGCTTGGAAAAGAAAACTCATGAACTCAGTCACATTTCAACTTTTAACTGGAAATAAGAGATAGTCATGCTTAGATCTTTAAGGTTTCAGAGTAATTTTATGTTTCTACACAAGGGAATTTTAAAGCTTTAAAATGAACATTTAGTACTCTTTTGTTTATTTTGTTTTGTTTTTCAAGACACGATTTCTCTATGTGGCCCTGGCTGTCCTGGAACTCACACTACAGAACAGGCTGGCCTTGAACTCAGAGATCTACCTGCCTCTGTCTCCCAAGAGCTGGGATTAAAGGCCATCACGCCCAGACTTTACCATTCTTAAAATGAGGAAATAAGTTAACATGTCATTTATTTACTCTTTATTAGCTTTTTCTTTTTTGAGATGAGATCTTCCTATATAGATCAGGCTGCCCCTGGATTTAGGATTCTCCTTTGTCTTTCAGGGAGATTCTAGGATTACAGGTATGTACTGTAAAGACCAGCCTTTGTCCCAATCATTAACTTTTCAATATGGAAAAATTTAAGTTTGCAGAGTTGGGGTAATTATTAAAACATTTGCTCATCTCTACCACATCCTCTCCATGCTCTCTTTATTTGGTATGCATTGCTAATAGATACAGAACTCCTCTAGGGCTGAAGACACAGTTCATTGGTTGAACACTTGCTCAGCATACTTTAAGCTCTGGTTACTGAACCCTAGCACAGAAAAGGAGGAAGAGGAAGGGAAGGAGGAGAAGAGAGAAAAGAGGAGGAGAAGCAGGATTGAAATTCTTTAAAAATAAAGATAAAATCATTATCACCAACTCTTCCCCAGTTAGCAATAATTCCTTAACATTTTCCTTTGGCTCTGTAGGTATAATATTGGGAGCCATTGCTTTCCTGCTGTGTTCATGGAAACATCACACAATGATATTCCAATCACTCAATTCTTTGTGCTGCCTGTAATGATCAATGAAAAGAAAATACCCTTGATAACCTAGTTACTACACGATATCAAAAAATGCCAAATCCCTTCCCAAGAAACTTAGACACATTAGAGATCCTTTGGTTTTATTGCAATCCATTCATTTCAGCTCTGGCCAGTGTGAGTGGCCCTTTTCCAATGAACCTCTGTTTTGCATCCCCTCCTAGTTTTGGCTTATGAGACACTGGCTCCTGTCAGTACAAGTAGTTTTTAAAGTCCCCAGGAGCCTCTTTCCACAAAGCTTTCTGCCACTGATCTTGGGTATAAAGTGTTGGAAAGACAGATCCCTTGACATTGCGGCCACCACAGAGCTGTGTGGTCCATTCAAGGAGCTGATAGGATTATAATGTGCCTTCTTTTATAGAAGTCTCATGAATCAGCTGAGGTCAAGTAAACAGATGGTGATGAATTAATGAAGTAGGTGAATTCTGTGGTGAAGCTAAGATGACAGGTGATGGCAAATGGCTATTGAGGGTCCCAGGCAGGTAGCTGGTCTCAAGGGCCATTGCTTGCTGTGCCTCTCTTCTTCATGCTTTATACCACCTTAAGGATAGTCTTACCTCTACTTCTACTTTTACTGCCCCCCCACATCTAACCCCTGAATTCTGCAAGATCAAGCAAGTTATGAACAATGCACTGGTGCACAACCTCACCCCATTTCCCTGTTGTATGAAAAGTCAATGTGCCTTTGTTCTGGGTATTTGAAAGAGCAAGTTCTGCAAAATGGGAAGTAGTTGTTTAAGCTGGCTCTTCTTTAGAGCTAAGGAGAAGCCAGCAAAGGGGGCCTTCAGGCTTTTTTGTGTACAGTCTAGCTCAGTAGTTTAGAGAAAGTGGGACAAAAATCTTAGCCAGGAATAACTGCAGCTATCTGATGGGCTGTGACCTCCTTTGTCATAATTTCCCAAAAAGCTCATTCTGGTTGAAGATGGGCACATTCGTGACAAATGTCATCATCTGGAATGCTTGGTAACATCTGGCTTGGCAGCATTAAGGGCTAGGATTAGAGTCCCTGGGATGTAGGGATATCTTTCTGTATCCTGTGAATTATCATTAGAAAATAAAGTGTTTTGGCCTATGGCAAGGCATCTTAGAACCAGGCAGGAAATCTGACCATACATCAAGAAGGAGGGTGGAGTCAGAGAGATGCTGTGAGCTTCTACCAAGGAGGAAGATATAAAGGAATTCAGGTAAGCCATGGGCCATGTGGCAAGAGAGATTAATAGAAATGGGTTAAATTGTAAAAGCTAGTAAGCAATATGCCTGAGCCATAAGTCAAACAGCATGTAATTAAAATAAGCTTTTGTGTGATTATTTGGGACTTTGGAGTCTCTTGTCTATACCTCAGGGCTAGGCTGAGCTAAGCAGCTGCGAGCAGGTACAGACCTTGGGGCTAGTCCAGGCCAGAAACTTCTTGCTACATCCTTGCTCACTGGAGAACCTCTAGTAGAGAGAGAGGTGACATTTTTCTGAACATTGAAAGGCAATATGACACTGCATTGTTAGCAGAGGACCTCGATTGATTATTGACCTGTAACAGGCTTGGGGTTTCAACTGTAGCTGAAGATACAGCCAATGACATCAGTTACTTCATCCTGCTTACTGTTATCAATACTGACAATATTAACTATAGAATCATATGTAATATAATATAATTGTTTTTAATATGTAATGAGTATATATAATATGCAATAAGCACAAAATATATGTTGCTATAAGGAAGAGATCCATAAACATACTGTACATAGAGAAATAGAGGCATAGAGAAATTAATCAAGTTGCTCAATGGTGCACAGCTACAATGTATCAGAAACAGAATTATTTTAAATTACCAAACTACTTCTCTCTTCCTTTGTCCATGCTCCTCAGCTAGCAGAAGGGGCAGATGCACTGTTGTATGATATTCTTCTATTTCAAAAGCAAGAAAACATGGTAGCATCTAGAATAAACAAAAGGGAGGCACCTGGATAAATTTTGAATGTTTTAGGGGCTTTACAACAAGTGTTCTAAGATATCTGCCTATGAGGTTTGCTTATTGGCTATCCAATACAAGCCAACTTCTCATGCTAGATCAGAAGAGATGGGCATGCTGAGTGGATATGCAAAGGGTAGTCAGAAGTTTCTGGCCCGACCTACCCCAAGGTCTGTACCCACAAATCTGCAGCTGCTTATAAAATAATTGAGTCAGAGTCTTAATATTATAGTAACTTCTGGGTCAGTATTTCACGCATATTGCTATCTAGCTCTCACTCTTAAATTATCCCATAATTCTATTTATGTTTAGCCAAGTGGCTTGGTACCTATTCTCACTGCAGCATTCTTGTCCTGTTTCCTCTGCATCTGTCTAGTATCTGCTCTGCTCTTCCTCTTCCCAGAACTCTCCTTGTCTGGTCACCCCACATATACTTCCTCTCTGCCTAACTTCTGGCCAATCAGCAATTTATTAAACCAATATTTACAGTGACAGATATTTACAGTGTACAAAAGCATAGTCCCACAGCAGGACACATTCTTCCTGGGCTCTGTCACTGGAGTTGAGTTTCCTCCCCTCCCTGAGCAGGGCTCTCCTGATTCAAGGTTCTCAGACAGACCAAAGAAAATGTTGAGCAAAGATGCCCATTTCCAAAAATCAGAGCAAGTATTTATTTAATCAATGAACATATATTCGAAATGGGGGTTTTCTCATATGGGGAATTAATTAGCATTGCTTAGGTTAAGGAAAATGTCAAGAAATTAGAAGAACTTCCAAAGCTAAAGAGAAACCTCAACAATCATTTCTGAGCCCCTGCTTCTGAGAACTAAGTGCTTCAAATGCAACATAGCTCATTTTCTAGGGAAAAGACACCCTTGAGGAGCCAAAGAAACCCAAGACCAATGCTCAGGAGATTGCTGGCTTTGGAAAGAAGCACTCAGCAAACCACGGAATTGAACATAAAAATATATTACTAGCATGGTCTTCCTCACATATGTGCTACTTGTTGCATGTATGTAAGTTAACGTGCCTACATACATGCAACTTAATATACCATGTGCTTTATTGGCACTCCTTTTATTTTTTTAAGAGATTACTTTGCTCTTTTTAAATTTTTGATTATTGTTGAGTGAGAGCATGCACATACAGTTCACTCCTTCTGTTGTGGATTTTGGAGATAAAATTCAGGTGTTAGGCTTGCAAAGCAAGCTTTTTTATCCACTGTGTCATTTCACTGACCCTCCCCCCCATTTGTATCTTTATGGCAGTTTGAATGAGAAATACCTCCCAAAGTCTCAGGCATTTTTAATAGTTGGCTCTCTGCTTGGGGATGTTTAGAAGGTATGGTTTTGTTGGAGGTACGTCACTGAGCTAAGTTTTCAGAAGAACTGAACCCCTCCCACCCATTCCAGTTTACACTGTCTGCTCTGCTTTGCCCTTGCTATTAAGAGGTAAATTTCCTGTTCTTGTTGCTATTTTTGTCACTTCCTGTCATAGTCTCTGCTCCACCATCATGGACTCTTCTTACCTCCCTGGAACCTAAGCCGATATAAATTCTTTCTTTTCTAAGTTGTCATGACCATGGAATTTTATCACAGCAACAGAGCATTAACACACACCTCTACCCAGGGGTATACATTTTACTATTATGATTCATGAGTCACTTTCAGACACTGGAGGGTCTCTCTTGGGGCCAATGGCTCCAGTTAGTTCTAGTTAACCTGGAATGGGGTGCAGGGTGTTTCACTTTGTCCCTTGGTTTTTCTCACATGCTGATCGGCAGCCTTTGTGTAAGGCCTTCCAGACTCTGGTTCTCTGCCCTACTTCACTGTCTCATCAAGGAAGGAAAAAGAGTGACAGAGACAAGGAGACTACTGAATACTAGCAGGAAGGGTGATAGCAGAGTTCTAAGCTCTGTGTCCAGGGCTGATGCTCAGGCATTTAATACTTCCAGAGTGTTGGACTAAAATGCCATCCATGGAGATGGAGCAATCCACAGGAGGCAGCTCTCAGTCAGAACAATGTGAGAACAATTCTGCTCACCGGCTGCTTATGCCAGTGGAGGCTAACAGTAAACATCTTCCTTAATCACTCTCTACAGTGTGTGTATGTGTTGTGTCTGACTCACTCCTCTCTGTCTACCTGTGTGTCTGTTTCTCTCTCTGTGTCCGTGTGTGTGTGTGTGTGTGTGTGTGTGTGTGTGTGTGTGTGAAGGCTACAGGTTAATGTCAGGTGCCTACTGCAATTGGTTCCCACCTCATTTATCTATCATCAATATCTATCTGTCTGTATATCATCTATCTATCTATCTATCTATCTATCTATCTATCTATCCCCCTCTCTCTTTCTCTCTCTTCCTCTCTCTGTGTCTATTTATCTATCCACTTATCATATATCTATATGGGTCTGTCTATCATCTATCTATCATCTATCTATCTATCTGTCTATTATCTATCTATCTATCTATCTATCTATCTATCTATCTATCTATCTATCTTTGGTACACTGCCTCTCACTGAACCAGGAGTTCAACGGTTCAGTCATAAACCCCATGGGCTTCTCTCATCCTGACCTCCTCAGTGCTGGGAATACAAACCTGTTGCTATGCCTGGCCTTTTCAGATGGGTGGCTAGGGATCAAATTCAGGTCCTTATGCTTATGTGCCAAGCACGTTGCTGATTGGACCATGTCCCCATGCTCTCTGTATAACCCTTCTAAGGTCAGGAAACTTTCTAAGATCTAGATGTTACCAGTCATCATAGAAATTAAAGGAGAGAGATCCAGAGCAGGGATGGCTCTGGGCATCATAGTTGTCACCACAGTTTCTTGCTTGTGCTGACTGAAAATCAAAGGCTTTGGAACCATTAACAAAGTAGAGACAGCTGATTCTGGATAAGCATGACTATCAGTTCAGACAGCAGAGGAAGCATTGTACACAATCTACTTTTAGAAATGAGACAGATTCCCAAGGCACGGAGTTAATGGCAGAGCATGGTAACAACCTTTGGCTAGAAAGCTTGCTTTGCCTTTCACAGAAATGCCCTTTCAGGCAATTTTGCATTGGCCACCAGCCAATACCCTTCCAATGCAAAAAAGGCAGGCGACCAAGGTCATATATACTTGCATTACTGGAAGCTTCTGCATAGCACTGAAGACAGGAGCCAGCCAAGTATTCACCAACATGCTGAACCCTTAACAGTCAGTTTTAATGCTTATCTGCAGCTCTTACTTTTGATTAAAAAAATCCCCTGGTCTTTCCTCTCCCTCTTTCTTTAAAATGCCTCATTCTTCTCTATCTTCCTTCTGTCTGCATTCACATTTTACAGAACAAATGTTCATTTACTTCTATAGTGAATAAGCAGCCATGTTAAAATATTCCCAGGACAGCTATCTACTCCACTGGATTAGACAGAAAATGTCTGGAATCCAGATTAGCAGTGCAACTATAGGCAAGTATTTCCAGAGAACCCTGACCCAGAGCTTAAAAGTTAATGTATCTGGAAATTCCTCTGGACTCTGGAAATCAAATTGAAATGATTTCACTCCTCTGGAATCAAAGACAACCCAAAATGTTCTCATGAAACTACCAAATTTTCTAGAAGAATACAGTCATCACACACACACACACACACACACACACACACACACACATATATGTATGTATATAAATTTCCTGGAAGAATACAGTTCTTAGTACTTCCTGAATGAGAGTTAAGAATGCAAAGATTGCATGTGCCCTGCTTTCTTCCACCAAAGAACAGTTTTTAGACAAATGATAGATTTGAACCACTCCTCATCCTGAATGAGTCTTCATGGAAGTGATGAGCCTGGATTCCAGAAACTTCTGGGAGGTTCCTTTCAGTCCATTGGCACATATAGCACAGTGCTAAGTTCCAGTGTCAGAGCCAGAGAGTGAGCTGGATCCCATGGGAGACTATAGGAAAGCGAGCCAGCTAATGGATGGGCAGTCTGAGTCTGGGAAGCTGTCTACCTGGGTTTCCACACATGATTTGGAGAGGTTTCGAAGACAAACCCAGATCAACTGGAAAATAGAGAATGTGAAATCAAAAGAAGTCCCTTCTCATACTAACAATAGTTTCCAAGTATTTGGGCCTTACAACTAATTTATACTCATGAATTATTGAAGACTGGTACTGGAATGTCTTCCAGAGGATCAAGGTTCAATGCCTACTTCTCACATGGCAGCTTACAGCTGCCTGTAACTCCAGTCCTAGAGAGTCCGACACTCTCTTCTGGCCTCCTTTGGGCACCACATGCATATGGTGAATAGACGTATATGAAGGAAAACACACATGCACATAAATTAAAAAAAAATTAAAGACCAAAATGTCATCTGCTTAGGTGCATTATCATAATCAGTGTTTGCCATGTCAAAATTAAAAATTGAGAATTTTAAAATGTATATTTATTTCAGTAAAATGATACATCTATTAATGTTAGCATAATAGTTTTATGACTAAAAACACATTATATCAGTCTTGGAGGAAAACCCCAGGTACCCCTAAAGAGCAGGCCCCACAGTCTTGACCCAAAGTGACAGTCTTGACTGCAGCTAGACTATGGGATTGCTGGCAAATACTTTTAGCATTCCTCAGAAACCTGTGAAACTATTGATAGACCCCAGACTTAGGGTACTATCCTCGGGAAGGGGGGCCCCAAGAACCCAGACTCCAGGCCGTTGATGTAAAACAACATGAGGTTTGTTACATCTGCAGACTGGCTACCTCCCTGCCTCGGGAAGCAAGGGAGTAGCAAGCAAGGGGCAATCCCATATCTCTTTTAAAGGCTAAGACCATAAAATCACCATAGCAACAGGGGCAACACATGATTGGTCACTTTAAAGGTCACACTATAATCGTAAGGTTGCTCACAGTGGTTATGGGGTTGCCTTAAGACCAGCTGGTCAGGGGGCTTTTACAACTGGGTGTTGGTCACCGCTATTCTGCTTGGAACTTCTGGTATTTTAACCACAGGTTCGACCAGACCATTATGTCCTATCTGAGTTGATTACGGCTATCTGGGCTGGATCACTCTGTTTCCTGGGACAGACTTTAGTTCCTTGTACTCCTGGGGGGGCGGGTGCTCTGCCGAATACCTGAACTGAATGCCTGGTTCAAGCCTTAGAACCCAGGGTCCTTCACTATTACCAGGAATATTCCCTGTTGCTCTTTCCTCTGGCAGATGAGGCACTTGGCTCCATATTGGCATGTACCCATGGTGCACACCAAAGCTAGTCTAGACACTTCCGCTCCAGTCCCTATTTACATGTTCTTCTTAGACATGATGAAGCTCCCCCTGGCTCTACTCACCTTCTCCTCTACTCTAAACTTCCAGGCTCCTGCACTTTATGGGCACCTCTGCTACTCCTTCTCCTCCTTAGAACCCCCAGGATCTCCCCCCCTCACTTTCTTAGCCTGGGTCATGTCCAGCTTCTTCTTTTTTTTTCTCTTCCAGACTCTTCCAAACATCGGGATGTTCTCTCTTGCATCTTTGAGTGGGTGTTTACACAAGAGTTTGAATAAGAATATTTTGACCATTTTCTCTCTCTCTCTCTCTCTCAACATTTTAAATTTTTGTGGGGTATGTGTGTGTTTATTGTGCATGGGTATATGTAGATATGTTTGCATGTGTTGGGGTGTACCTGTATTTTCACTTCAGCCCAGAGCTTGCTAATCAGTTAGGCGAGCAAGTGAGTTTGATCTGGGGAGTTTTCATCTCTAGGTCCTAAGCCCTGGAGTAACTACACATGGGCCCTGCCTCTGCCAGCAGGGTCTTCAGTGTGGACTTGAACCTGGGAATGAAACAAATGGAAGGCAGGAACACAAAGAACGGAAGGACAAGACAAATATCTCTGATCAAGTCCTCCTAAGCTTTATTGTTTCAGCCAATATTTACACAGAATCTCTGCCATGCAGTTCGCTGGGAGGAAAGGGGTGGGATATTCAAAAGAATGTGGCAAGCTTGTGAGGGAAAGGAACAGACAGGGTAGAATTGATATGGAAATCTATCTGTTATCAGTTGAGGGCCTGGAGGATGTCACCTGCTGATCTGAGAAGGTCAAGGAGAAAGCCTGGAGTCATGGTTTAGCTTAAAACAATAAGGGGTGTAGTCTTCTGGTAATTGGCTATCTAGGGCATAGACTGCTGGTAAATGGCTAACTGTAGGAGCTAAAATATGGCTAAGTTAGGCTTTGGCTCCCAACAGGGTCCCCATACCTACCCAGCATGGAGTGGGTGCTGAAGATCTGACCTCCAGTCCTCATGAACAACCACTATCTGACTCACTGAACTATTTAATCAGTCTCTCATTCTTTTTTATTTTTAAGGGGACAAATGCTATTGCATGAAGAAGTAGCTAGATTAGCTCACAGACTGACTGTGCAAATGCTTTTCCTCAAGGCGACTCTCATAGTTATGTGGCTGACAACAGGGGCATAATGAGTGAAACACATATTTTTATGACTTAATTGAAGATATTTTTGAAGGGAATTTGAAAGACTTTTTAAGTGAAGCTGTAATTTCACTTATTTCTATCCCTTTCACTTTTATTGCCACTACATGACCACAATGAGGATGATGGGCCCAGCTCTTTGCCTCTTCTTGGTTCCTATTTGGTGCCAATGGCCAGTGACTCTTATCATTATTACTTCCAACTCACCAATGTGAAAGTTGATACAAAAAAAGAAACATTTAAGAGTTGGCATTATTGTAAAAATAGTAACTTTGTGTGCCCCCAGATATAGTCTTGGGGAGCTTTAGATACTCTCTGTAAGCTACTTTTTGAGAATGGCTATACCATGTTACAACCAATGTTCTGTGTCAGATCTTGGTATGTTCTGTAAACTCTACTCCTTGGTCTCCTTAGAATGGTGCTGTTAGAGCAAAGGGAAGTTTGAATGTATTTGTTTACTTCCTAAATATTACAATAATTTTTAAATGCAAAAGAAAGAAAGAAAGAAGGAAAGAAAGAAAGAAAGAAGGAAGAGAATGGCTGTCCTGGGAGGGCTGGAGAACCTCTTAGTGGGTGCAATATACTCCCTGCTCAGTGAGTGCTGGGCATCCCCCTCCCTCTTTGGGTAGCCTCAGTCCATCAGCATCCAGCTATTTACATGCATCATACAACTATCTGGACACATTAGCCACGTAGCCAAAGGAGGCTTTGTCCTAAAACACTTGTTTTTCTCAATTACATTTGTTCCTGTCTTCATGGAACTCACCAGTTCCTGGAGAGATAAAGTAAACAAACAAAGCAGGATGTCTCTGAAGGAATGAATGGAAGCGTGGGGGTTTGGTGGAGAAACATGAAGTGGGGTTTGGAGATGCTAAGGGAGAGGAGTTCCTATATTGGAAACTTCAGGGGTCCAGAAGCCAATTTCTCCTCTACCTCTTGAGGATGTAGTTATATACAAAGGGTTCACATCATGAGAAGGTCAACGCCAAACAATCAGTAGGATATTCCACAGCAGGCTCATTCTCAGACATACTCAATTTGAGAGATTCATTATTGAGCATATTCAGTTGTTTAAGGTCACAGTGGAGGAAGAAAAGTAGCTTTCCTGTGCTTGCTTAGTACAAGCTCAATGAAACATGAGCCAGAAAGATTTTGAGTACAGCCCATGAAAGAATGCCCAAGATCTTGCCTCCAAAGATACCTGGCTCTCTTAGCCATGTAGTAGTCTTAGACACCTAGCAGCACTTATAACTTAGAGAGCTAACTGTAGACCTCTCTTCAGGGAGGTAGAACAATGAATTTCCAAATAAGAATTAAGTATCAGCTTCAAAAAACCTTAAACTGTATATTGCAAAGAAAATCCCATGACTTTGAGTCAGACCTTTGCATAGATAGCATTCTAAACCTGGAACTTATTTGAACTTCTTCCATAAATGTAAGTTGAGCATTTTCTTTGTATTCTCTGGTAAGTGCTGAGGAAAAACAGATCCTCTGATAAAGTAGTTTAGGGCATTAGAGTCAGGGAGAGATGAGGGTGCACACTCCAGAGTCAGGGAGACTCTCACACCCCAACCAGCAGGGTCAGAAGGTGACTTTGCCTAAGGAGTAAACACAAATTCACACTCAGACACACACACACACACACACACACACACACACACACACACACACACACACAGAGAGAGAGAGAGAGAGAGAGAGAGAGAGAGAGAGAGAGAGAGAGAGAGACCTGAATCCTGTGTCTGTGACCCAGAACTCCTGTACCATACATATTAGATGAAAATTGAAGAAGTTCCTCTTCTAGGAATATAATTCAGTTGGCAAAGTTCATGCTCATGAATCCATGGGTTTAGTCTGCAGTGGTTAAGAAAACCAGTCCCACAGTGTCCCTCACAACAGGACTGTAACTACAAAAGGTAAGGAAACAGAACACCTACAGACAGTAGCCCCTGTAACTCTGACATCCCTGGAAGAAGACATTAGTGATATTTTAAAAGTGAGGAAACTGAGGCCTGCATAGTCTACCTGCTCTACTTCTGACCCATTACATCTCACAAAGCAAATAAATGGAAGGACCAAGTCCCAAACAGAAAACTCATCTCATCCTTCTTCTTCCCTGAGGCTACCACATATCCTTCCTTGCTCTTTCTCCTCACTTCCGCCTTTCCTACTTATTCAAGACCAGTCCTCTCTCTCTGGCTGAGTTTTGCATTCCTCAAACACTTGCTCACCTCTTACAAGTGACAACAGATTTTGTTGTTCTGGTTGACGCTCTGTGCTGATTTGCAGTCTTTTGTAATGGCTCTGTCTGTTCATGGTTACCTGGGACAAACATTTTATTATGCAGATACAAAACCTGGGTGCTTCTGGATCAGCCTCCAGGTTCAGGATTCTGGTTGTCAGCTTCTCCAAAGGCTGAACAAGTTCAGGGAAGATGAAGGAGGAGCAAGCTTGTGCCCAGAGTTTACAACATCCTAATCCTGACCTTCCGGAAATGGAATGATTAACATCAGAAAGTCTCCTGCCCCCTCCTTGGAGAACTAACTATATTTCTGTACAATAAAACATAACATTTCCGGAAAGAGCTCTAAATTAGTACAGTTGTCTCTGAATCACAAACCAGTTTCCTGTGCATTCACAGCTCATTCTTGGATCTTCTCCTACTTCATGTTCCTCTTCAACAACCAAACTTTTAACGATTTTTTTGGTGACTCACAGAGGATAAATCACTGATTCATTCCTTGGATAGGTCAAACATTTATCAGGCCCTTCTGTGTGCCAAATGGTAGACAACTTCTGTTTTCTATTAGTCAGTAATTGGATACGTAGGATTAGTGAATGCCAGAATCAGGTTTATAATGGTTTCCCTTGGTTAGCATGGCTTTGTCCAGACCATGGATGCACATTAGGCTCATCTGTTCACTCCTAAGTGAAAGAATCCATCTGTATGGAACAGGCTTAACGTATGTACTCCAAAAGAGATTTTTTACTTCCATGATAATGTCCAAGGAAAAAATTGTCTTCCCTACACTCTAGTTACAGATTAGCTGGCTGCCTTGTGAGCTTTCTTTAGAGCTGGAACAAAGGGAGGAAGGGAGACAGAGGTGGGAGGGGGGAGGGGGCAGAGAGCTCCACCTGATTGTTTTTGGAAGTCAGCAGCATGGACATTGTATTCACTGCTAATTCCCTCTTTTACACTCTCTTGGCCTGAGCATGGCCTGCTTTTTGGATAGTCACTCCAAGTTCTCAGCTTCTGTCTTTGGACAGCTTCTATCAGTCTCTCTCTGTTGAGATCCTTTGAGAGCTCTCTATCCTGTAAAGAAGGCTCTTTATCTTGGAGTGTTGATTTCATAATACATATTCATTCCTGAAGAGAGAAAACTTAGCTCAAGAAACCCCATTTTGCATTATAGTAAATATTTTATAAAATTGTAAAATAAAGTTTAGTTTCTCATTTCTGCAAAGGGGGGGTGCTACCTAAGTCTGGGAGAAGAATAATCATGTGTGATCAGTCCTGGGGAAAGAACATGTCTGACCTGCAAATGTGACCCCTGTGAATGGTTCAGTGAGTTCTGAAGGGATCGTGACCCACAGGTTGAGAACCACTGGTCTACAGGATGCTGTTTGTGAAGAAAACCATTTTTCCTTATTATATTGCCTCTTACAATGCCAAGAGTGCCAGGCCCAAAAGAAACCCAGGAGATGGCTAAATATGGTTCCTATTAGCACACCAAAGTGCATGTTGGCCTCTAAACTCTACTTGCAAGTACCTATCACAGAGTTCAGTGCTGGCCTCCTGGCTCCTCTCAGCTCTTCTCACCTACCCTTACCCTAAACCTCTCCAGCCTGTGGGGTTCCCTTCTTTTTCCCTAGCTTCGGATTCCTACATAACTCCACCATTGGCCATGTACTGCTCTCTTGGTTCTCTTTGCTGTCTGGTCTGTTTGTCCTTTTCTCTGTTCTTTCTCTTCTATTCCTCTCTTCCTTTTCTCATTTTTTCTCATGGACTGGTTCAGTCTGTTGGCTATGTTTAGCCCACTACTGTCTCATCCTGCTCTGAACTCTTTCAGATGCCTCTGGCTGTTCTGTTTCTCATATCTACAATAAAAAACCTTCTCCCCAACAATACCTTGGAGTGGTGATGTTTTCATTCCATTCAAAGGGCAGTATTCTTTTCCATACAATGCCAGGAGTTCCAACTTCAAGCTAATTTAGTGTGAAACTCAGACTCAGTTCTCCATTGGGTGCTGTATTGTGCCTAGGATAAGTGGTTTTGATCTTATTAAAGATATCTGAGGCATCAATGAATACATTAGACATGTTCTGGAAGCTGTGGAAATCATAACGATGGTCATGCAGACACTACCCAAGTCATTGGGTGGGAGCTGTTTGTGAGTAAGGTTCTCACGTGGCTTATTCTTCCCTTCTGGACTAGACTTGGCTCAATGGCACTGTGTGAATACAGACAAACACAATGATTAATTTTGAATTTTAACCTTTCCCTGAAGGAATGAATCTGGTTAGTTCGAAAAGCAAACATTGGTGGAAGGGAGATTTCATGATGACTATGGAGTTGAAGAGATAAGATAAGAGAGTCTGAGTCCCTGACTCAGGCCTTCAGGAAGTTTCCTCAGGGAGTGCTCTGACTAAAGAGTGCTCCTGTCCCCTGGGTCCTCAGGACTGTGGTTCCCACTCGCTCTTCTAGTTATCATCTCCTCTTCAATTTGCTTTTTGTTCCTGGCAGTTTGGACAGGGTTAGCTCATGTCTTTCCACAGAACTTTTTATTGAGTCAAGTATTTACTGGATAAGTGAAAAATAAATATGAACGAAATGGTACGTGCCACCAGCAGCTCTGATCTAGTCGACAAGAAAGGCAAACAAACCACTGTAGTGGTTTCTAGTACAAGGTAGAATTAAGCACATATCAAATAAAGGTGAAAGCCTGGGCTTAAACAACAGAGTGACAAGTTTGACTGGTGAGGAAGAAAGTCTTTGAGAAGAGTTGACAAGACCACTTCTCTTTGAAGCAGATGCAATTTTCAGAGGTAAACAACTGAAAAGAAGAATTTAAATTGGGGAAAACAGCCTGAAGAGAGGCTATGAGAAATACACCAAGGAATGAATATTCAAGGAACAATGGCTTATGAGTCAGGATCTAGACACAGCTTAAATGTAGAGCCAAGTTGCCCAGGACCATGGCCATTAGCCACATGTTGCCTTTGAGCAAATGACATGTAAGTTCAAATACACACCATGCTTATGACTAGATAAAAGCAAGCACAGTGCCACTCATTAATAAGCTTTATTGAGTAAATGCTGAAAGGATACCTATAATACGCTTAGTTACACCAAGCATATTATTAAACATATTCTGTTAAAACATTTTAGTGTGGCTGCTAGAAAAATATAATAGCATATATAATATATATTATATGTGAAATATATAATAAATACATCATATAACATATAATACAATGTATATTATAATAGTATTTAATAGACTCACTTGATATTTCCACTGCACAATGTTCATGTGTAAACTGAAATACCAGGAATTTTAATATTCTTTTGTGAATCACAGGAAATTTTGTGTAAGTAACTTGTGTATCCTCACTTTAGTAAAACCATAATTTTCAGTTCTGGTCTGGTCTGATCCCTGTTGGCATTTCATGTTTGTTTAATACACTTCTCACTGAATCTATTCATTCCATCCAGATAAATATCGATCAAAATTGCCCTAAAAATTATTATACTTTTTCCTTTAACTCACCCATTAGGCTCTAGAATAAATCCAACCCCTTGGTTTCTCCTGTTCCTCCTCTCTTCCCCTCACACCCTGCCCCAAAGCAGGTTAGCTACAGTATAACCATAACAAGAAGCTGTAGCCTGAAGTTTCTGGCCTGTCCTGCCCAAGGTCCAGACCCACAGTCCAGAAGCCGCTTAGTTCCAAAGCTGCTTAGTTCCAAATAAAAATACAGAGGCTTATATTAATTAAATTAATTAATTATATTAATTAAAAACTGTTTGGCCTGTTGTTCAGACTCCTTGCTAGCTAGCTCTTATAACCTAACTCAGCCCATTTCTATTAGTCAGTGTCTTGCCACATGGCTTGTGGCTAGTCTGTGTTTCTTTATATCTTTCTTCCTTGGGCAGCAGTTTGGAAGTGTCTCTGTGTAACTCCACCCTCCTTCCCCTTTATTTCCTGCCTATATACTGCTTTGCCATAGGCCATAACAGTTCTTTTAATATCCAGTGGTAATTCACAGTGTACAGAAAAACATCTCACATCAAAAAGCTGGATCAGTAGAACAGTTTGATTTTTAAATTTTAACCTCTAAAATGGTAAACTAAAAAAGCCTTTTTTTCTTTTAAATTCATCTAGCCTCAAGTATTTTGTTATGCCATTGAGCTACACATAATGGGTATTACTAGCCCAGCTCCTCTCCAGGGATAGAACTACAGAATACACACACACACACACACACACACACACACACACACACACACACACACATGCTGTGAACTGCAGGGTTTGGGGCCTGGGACCTTGGCTAGAGGGGGTGAAGAAATGACAGACACACAGATATGTGTACAGGTCAGGTGAGGGTCTCCAACGGGAACCTGGAACTTCAGTGTGTCTATTGGGTACAACATGGGATGGGGAGGTGGGGAGGTAGCTAGGCTGTAGAAAAGCAGTATCAGGCTATAAATATCCTGCATCCAGGAATGAACACTTGCTAGCATCTACAAACACTTATCATTTGTTCATAAGCACTCAGACTCCTGAGGAGAGCTTTGCCATCTCTCTTGAGCCTGGCCATATGGATGGGTAATAGGTTACCAATATCCCATACGTTCGAGGTCTTGGAGTCCTCAACATGGCCATGCCTGTGTCAAAATACACATTTGCTCAGGACTTTACTCACCCCAGGCTTCCTTGGCTTCCTATTTATGTAGTTACTTCTTCCTATATGTATTTTTCTACCTATCTTAAATCAGACATGATGATTTCATCACATTGTCTCTAATTCAAAAGCAACCTCAGGTGTTATTTCTCTTTCCCCCTCTGTGTTTGTGCAATACCTTCTCCAACACTTGAGAAGCTCAGAACTGCTTATCATAACTTTACATATATGTACCTAGTCAATCTCCCTATATATGTAGTTAACAGCTGCTGCACATTCTTTCCAACACAGACATTCTCCTTCTCCTCCCCCTCTTCCCCTTTTGATACTGATGTCCAGAGTTGCCCTGACCCGCGGGACTTCAACATGGGAGACCACCTATGAGAGAGAATGAAGGGAAGGGAGACGCAAAGGAAGGCAGCAGGTCAAATGGGAGTCTGATTGAGCTGCAATTTATTACGATACTATACATGCTTATATAGTTCCAAAGCAGAATATGGGGAGGGGGTAGTCATCAAACACCTGCAGGAAGCTGGCCAGGGGAAGCAGAATGTTGGCAAGGTGACTGGTCTTGTTTTAGGGGAGGGTTGCTAGGTATCCTCACTGTAGAATGTTCTTGTTATTCTATTCTTTAGAGTTACCTTAGAGGGCTGCTAAGTAACCTAGCCACAGAATGTTCCTGTTATTCTATTCTTTAGAGTTACTTCTTAGTTACTGTTAAGCAAACCAGAACATCTATTTTACTTTGGGAGAACATCTACTTTTCTCAGGGTCGTGCTGGCTCAGTGGTTGGTTTCTCAGCAAGTTCCCATGGTGGTCTTTTGTTAGAGGCCTAGATGCTCAAGCCAGGATCTTGGTCCCTGACACATAGTCAGGACCCCTTTACTCCTAGGGACACCTTTCTTACCCAAATTTTTCCTCCGGTGCTGGGTTTCAGCCTCCACTTTCCTCCTAACTCTGCATGGTCTCCATCACCACCAACTTACCTCTCTTTCTATCTGAACCTTGATGCTAACTATACTTTAGGCTTCTGTGGTTCCTAGTTCCCTTTTCATGGGGATACCTACTTTGTAGTCATAAGGGTATTTTGAGCAAGAATAGAAGGTAAGGGGGAAGAAGAAGATCCCAACTATATTTGATGTAAAAATTTCCTTGTGGATACTTACTCCCCAACCTGAGATATTAAGAAAATATATCTCTTATCAATTGACAGATACAGTAAAGACCATGAAAACACAATTTGGGATCCTATATCTTATCTCTTCTATTAAACTGATGTAAACTATGATTTGTTAACAAAATCCTGTGTGGAAGTAGAAATTGCCACATGGCAGTAAAAATAAAGGAGAGAGGACATGCTAACCTGGATGTCATGAAAGACTGGGGATTGGAACAAATCCACCCTGGCATGCAGGACAGAACATCTGATAGTTCCATTTACCTTTTGAACAGCTGTAAAGGAAGAATTGGTGCTTAGAATCTCTGCACTTTGACTAAATGGAGAAAAATAAAGGTACTTCTCTGTAGGCTTTTCTACCATAAATTTTACAGGGCACAGACTCCCTGCACAGCCTCCTATTTTATATATATATATAAAACATATATATATAATGTTCTGGTGCTCTGAGAAGCACCAACTGGCATGTGCTTCTCAGGAGGACACTTCTCAGGTCTCTTTGGCCATAGTTTGTAGCTCCAGTATCTTTCAGGAGTGATTTTCTCAGAGGAAGGCCTTCTTGGAAATGTCACTGTTATTGATGGTCATTCTAAACTATCATTGAGGATGTGGCATCTGCTTGGATTTACCTACTGTTTCTCTCACATCTTCCATGCTAGGCACTTCTGAACACTGAATCCAGAGACTATGGCCTGGAGCTGCTCCCCAACTATGACCAGGAAAATGTCTACATTTCAAGGCCCTTGAAGACTGATTTTGGTCAAGTTCAGTTGTCAACTGTTGCCACTGTGGAAACCTAAAAATAAAACCAAAAGGCTGGAGCTTCAAAAGTTTCCTGGAAGGTAGAGGGGCTAGAGGTCACAGAAGGCAGTGGATGACTACCCAACTGCCTCATGGAAGTCATCAGGAATTTGCAACTTGCCAGGAATGTCTTTGAGTTCTACACTGTGCTCTGTTGAGTCGTGGCAGAGCAAGCACCATGAACATAATAGGTCTTTGATGTTCAGAGCAGAAGGGAGGAAGAGGCTGGTGGCATCTGCTTTCTCCTGAGATCTGGGATAGGCAGAACGCTAACCCTCTAAGAAATAACGTATCAGCTACTCCATATTCTGGAAATATAGGTTATCATATATGGCTTGCAAATCCACTGGCTAATGAGTTCCTTTTGATCCCTTATGTCAAATTTTTTATGTCCAAACCACTTCAAGTTTTGTTTTGTTTTTCACAAAACCTGCATGTATTCTGATCTTTTCTTTTGGCAATGCTAGTCATAAAGATTTCAAGATCTGAGCTTCTCCTTGGTTGCACATTCCTGTTTAGGATCTAGAAAAATACTTTTGGCACCCTGTCAACCCATAATGTCCTACTTCTTTCTTCTCAGTTCAGGAGGTACTTGTCTCATGGGACCCCTACTAGTTCAGTTTAGTTCTTGTTTTTAATGCATGCACATTTAAATCTACTTATCAGGGAAATTTTATACAAAGGTGATATAATCCATGAGTCATTACACTAAATCATTACTATGTAGTTTTCTTCTCTGTTATATTGTTGGAATTCAGGTCATGCTCTATTGCCAAAATGGCAATTTATGTAAATTGTAAGAAAATCATAAAAGACACATGGATCCCAAATTTTCTTTCTTTCTTTCTTTTTTTTCCTGGCGGTAATTTATTATCTGTTAGTAGCACACAGACCAAATGTTAATCACTCAGAACTATGTCTCTATAGAAGTGGGGAATGATATGGGCCATTCTGTGGGGGACTGCATGCACTTAATTATGACTTCTCAGGCTTTTCATCGTCTTCTTATGCTGCTCAATTTGATTCTGCAGATGCTCAATCCCCTCCTTGTGGTGCTCGATCTCGTCTTCGTGGTGTTTCTTGAGGGCAGACAATTGTTCTTTAGTTTTCTCTCGGAAGTACCGGTCCTCTTTGGCCTTCTCTCTCTTTCCAAATGCCCCACCAGCTTCTCGGATGGGGCCAGCGCCTGTGTCCATGCTCTCCGACGAGTCCGAGCCGAAGCCTCGGGTTTGCAGGACCCTCACACCCCAGGCGACTAGCAGAGCCCGAATCGCCAACACCGAGCCTGCCATTGTCTCCTGCGCAGCCCCGTTCGCATCGTGGGCTTATGAGCTTCTCTCCTAGCGTGCTCGGATCCCAAGTTTTCAAACCCAGAAACTTTCTTTATTATACCATCTGCATGAAAAAAATTAAACTGGAAGGCGGTAGGAGTTGAGCTTCCAGTGACCAATATATTTTCACATGCATCTTGACCCATGCCTGAAGTCTGCCTAACAGTTATAGAAAACTGCTGACTAGTCAAATAAAATGTTCTTGCTTGGAGTTTGGTAAAATTCACTGCAAAATAGGCAAAAATCAAGACAGGACACCTTGTCCTAGAAAATCTGTTTTTAGGATTTTAAGCTTAGTTGTGGTCCAGAACGACCGACAGAAAGGAGCAAGGCTGCACAAAGCACACTGGGAAACGGCTTGCGCTCAAGCTGCTTCAACCAGAGCAGCATGAGCAGGACAATTGTCTCAGTTAAGAAGAGTTAATGGGTAACCATGAGACCTGCTGATGGCACTGGTTGAGTGACACATAGCTGGCTCCTTTCTGTTTTACCATTTTCAACAGGAAAAATAGCAGGGACAATAAACAAGAGTGTGTTTGGGAATCAAGATATCTGCATTTCCATCCTGGCATGGTGGCACCTTTAATTGCACCGTTTCAGCAGGCAGAGGCAGGTTGATCTCTGAGTTCAAGATCCACAAATGTTGTATGGAGAAGTTCCAGGACAATGAGGACTACATTGTAAATTATTTGTTTTGCTTTTTTTTTTTCCTTTTTCTCTTAGGGGGCTTACCACTCAGCACCCAAACAAATGCACAGAGTTATTCTGTTCTTACTTATAAATACCTGGCCTTAGCATGGCTTGTTTCTAGCCAACTTTTGTAACTTAAATTATCTGTTTCTTTTTAACTATTTTTTTCCTCTGATCTTTTTACCTTTCTTTATTTTATTTATCTTTCTTTCCTTTTCACTTCATGGCTGGTTGTGTGTGACTGGGTAGCTGGACCCTAGTATCGTCCTCTCCTTCTTTTTTCTCTAATCTTGCTCTTCTCTTGAGCCTAGATTTCTCATCCTATTTATTCTCTCTGCCTAGCAGCCCTATCTTTCCTTTCCTGCCTATTGGCTACTCAGCTCTTTATTAGACCCATCAGGTGTTTTAGGTAGGCAAAGTAACACAGCTTTACAGAGTTAAACAAATGCAACACATCTTAAATTAATATCCACAGCACCACACAGAGAAACCCTGTCTCAAAACAAAGAAACACAACAAAAATCCACATTTAAACTGTGATAAAAAGAAAACTTAATCTTTTCAGTTTTGTTTCTACAGGAACCTTTGGAAATATAACTGAGTAAGTATTCCATTTGAAGATCAGACATGAATGTATTTACCACTTCATAGTCAAGTGAAATTCTCTTGTGAACCCTTTGAGGAACTACAGTAAGATACAATAAATTAAATAAGTTAAGGTACATGATTAGAATGCTAAATTATAAAACAAAGCAAAAAACAATAATTTGACATATTTAAAAATTATTATACTTGCTTATAAATATGGTAACTAATTTTTAAATGTTTCACACTGAAGTTTTATTGATAAGCATTTAATATTGTTTAACGTCTCTTAAATTTCATTTAAAGTTAAATACTGTGCAATGTATAATGGAATTTTTAAATAACTATTTTTACTTTTAAAGCTGCCTTTATATTCCAGTTATCTGCTTTTGAAGCTCAACTAGTTATTTTAAGTCTTAAAAATAAAAATTGCTCTGACCTTTCAGGATATCATTTTAAGTTTTGTTATCAGGGTGAACTTTAGGGGTATGTTTTTTGTATTATCCGACACTTCCTTCTTCCAGACTCGTAATAAAAACATTATAGTTCTTTGCTTCAATACCAAGTTGGAAAAAAAATAATAGACTGCAATTTTCCACAAAGAATGAGCTTCAAGGTCAGATTTAAAAAGCTACAAAGGGAATAGATTGGCACAAATGAATGCACATGTACATTCTATTCAACCAAACAGAGTTAAATTATGTGAAGTGTACGGTGTGTCTACATCAATGCATATGTTAGTGAAGCTATTCTTTTAGTTGTGAATTAGCCACGGTTGCCTGAACTCACAAAGTACAGCAAAGTAATTAAATAAACACACCATCAGAATTCTACTTAACCTAAATCATAACTGGGATTATTTGAGGGTCATACATGGCTATGATGGAGAAGGCCCAGATTGTGTTTCTCTGCACAAATACACTGGTAAATGACTGCCCACAATGGCTTCTGCTATATCTGAACTGAAAAAAAAACATTCTGCACCAGGAGATACAGAAAGTGACCGATGGGGTACTACTTCTCACTTCAAGGCACCCCAAACCACAGAGGCTGCCACAAAGCTTCCCTGCTGCTTAACAAGAGACAAGTCACTTTCAGAGACTTTCTTTCTAGTCTAGTTAGAAATTCACTGTGGAGAGAAACAGGGCAGGTGCTTGTTAATGCCTGAGAGATGTAATGAAGGTAGTTCCCTTCTCTTCTCAGGGAATAAAATGATGGCTCTTACTGAAGAGACTCCATCTGCCCAAATCACCTTTAGGGAAGCATAAAGCCTTCATGATGGAGTAGAGCACTGGTTAAGAGTTTACGTACAAATTCTTAAAATTGGCCTTAGGGCAAATAACAAGCACCAGGCAGATCTAGTGTCAGAGACCAACCAGGGCCTATATGAGACCCTCTCACAGATGTAATTAACTCGGTGACATTAGTGCAGGAGATGAGTTTGTTATCTTCCAGGTGGGTACCTACTGATGTCTATTCTGACTGAACAGTATCAGTGACTAGAGGAAATCGGCTCTAATTGGTTGAGGTCAGACTTGCAACTGTAGTTCTTTTGGAAGTAATATGTAATGGGATTCTCTTCAGTCCAAAACATAAGTTGTCTATGGAATTCACAAGACACTCTCATCTATAGTGACTCTAGAGAGATAAAGAGGGAGTTGGCTATGCATTTTAGGTCAAAGATACAAACAACTTAACCCTCTCCTTATCTCCAGTGGAAAAATGTTTTCTGTTGTGTTTTATTGTCTGTATTATGTACAACATCTGATTGGAGAATCAATTAAGACAAATAAAAACTTCCTTGTTTGATGGACTCAGTGTTCTCCATTTAAATGAAATTAGACATTAGAATGTCATCATAAGAAAAACATAATTGTCTATCTACTGTTTCACCCTTTCCTGTTTTCTGGCTGAAGATTCTGCTGCTGGCCTCATACTACTCCATAGCAGCACCAGGGCTGTGGAAGCCTAGTAAAGGTGACAATATGGCTGCTCACTCATTGTTTCCCACAGAATGGCTAATACTCCCAGGCAGCCCAGGTGGGTGTTGCCATTTACTTGAGTACCTCCAGGGAAAAAAAGACTGGCAACCACCAGAGAGATATTTCAAGTTCTCAAAATATTTTATTCAGACAAGTCTCTTTAATATCAAATGAAAATTCTTTTGTCACAAATGAACCCAAATAATCTTGGATCTCTTCCTTTCAAAGATGGGTTGGAGGTGAAAGTTGTCACACAATCTAGCTGGTTATAGGTTACAAACCCAATAAACATACAAATTGTTCATACAATGATACTTTGTTAAGAACTACATATTGGAAATCACATTTGAACTCCATGATATCCCAGGGAACCTGGGTGAAGGGGTGGGAGATGGGACAGGACAAAGGGAAGCACCATCTCACTGGGAGAATGTGTTTTATCCACAAGAATTAAAAAAAGGAAGGTGTCAAAAATCAAAATTCTATTTCCATAAGTGTTATGGAATAATCTTTTTGTATTCTATAAAGATATGTCACTCAGATTAGTTTAATACAAAGCTAGATGGCTAATAGCTAGGCTGGATTTTAGGAGCAGAGAGGATGCCGGGAAGAAGATCTACTTCTCCATTTCCCTTCAGAGAAGAACAGACCTCCCAGGGATATCAACCAAATGTGCCATAACGAGTTACAATAAGACTAAGTGCAAACCCTCATATCAAGGCCGAACAAGGTATAAAAGGCTCCCAAGATCAGGCAAGAGTCAGAGATAACAAGACTCCCACTGTTAGAAATACCACAAGTGCAACCAAACTATATAACTGTAACATATGTGCAGAGGACCTAGCACAAACCAGTGCAGTCTCCATGATTGTTGCTTCAGTCTGTGTGAACCCTCATGAGCTCTGCTTAGTTGGTTTTTGGGCTATGTTCTCCTCATGTTCTGGATCCCTTAGGCTCCTACTAGTGAAGCTTGATTTATGAAATTACATTTTTATTCAGTGTGTTGTGTTTGTGTGTGCACGCGCATGTCCATGCAACCACACATGTGTGGTCATTGGAGAACAGAATGTGGGAGTTGCTTCCATCATACGAGCTCTGGTAACAGAACATAGGTTTGGGGGCATGATTGCATCTTTAACTTTTAAACACTTTCTGGCTGTGTAGCTGGTTTTGATGTTTGGGGTGGGGCTATGGGAGGAATGGTTTCTTTGTGATAAAGGACAACTTAACTCTTTACCTTAAAGCATCCTCTTCCTCGCCTTCTTCAGTCAGGAGAACACCCAAACTCTGATCACAAGTCTCCTGCTCAAAGAAGAATCATATGAAATACCTATGAGATTGTCACAGATGTAAAATCCTAGAAACTAGGCCACTCTTCTTTTGGGTCAATGCCAAGCCCTGAAACAGCCCAGAGCCAGAGTCCTCACTATAATATTTTTACTCAGTGTTGCATAGAACTGGAGAAGGAAGTGGGAGTTTGGTCTTGTTCTCATCATTTTTTAATATAGCTCTCCATACTTAACTTACTCTCTCTCTATTTTCTTTCATATCCTCCTACCTAGTTAAAATTAGGTGAGAAAGAGGGGAAGAGGAAAAAGGAAGGGGATCCTGGGACAGGCCTCAAACTGAGAAGGCAGCCGTCTTCACAGAATGCTCTTGGCAGCTCCAAGATTCCCAGAGGCCCTTCTAAATACCCCTGCCAAATGTTGACTGCTCCAGCAAAATTTACCTTCTTCTCATTCCCATGTGGTGGTACCCAATCACAGATATTTGTCTTTCTTTTGCTTGATCTTTTTGTGTAATGAATTTAATTTTCTCCAACCTCACCCCCATGTACAAAAGAAATCCTTCCATATAGATTCACATCTGCGTTGGTGGTATAGTGGTGAGCATAGCTGCCTTCCATATAGATTCACTATTTTTATAGTAGCCATAAATCATCTGAGCCATAATTGAGGGAGCTAAAGCTAGAAAGGAAAATGAGTGTTGTGCAGGCACATGGCCCTTTTGATGCATCAATGCCCAATAGAAATAACTGGGCTGCAGCTCTAAAGAGAGGTTTTTAAGTTCCCCAATATTTAAAAATGATGAGGATGGATATGAGATAAAGATGCACTTATGCATGATTGGAAATGCTCTGTGTCCTGGCTACTTTTATGTCAATTTGACACAAGCTTAGAGTAATAAAAGAGGAGATAGCCGAACTGAGAAAATACCCCAGTAAGATCTGGCAATAGGCAAGCCTGTGGGGCAGTCTTTAACTACTGATTGATGTACAAGGGTCCAGTCTACCATGAGCTGGTGGTCCTGGATTCTATAAGAACCCTACTGGCTGAGGAACAAGCTAGTAAACAGCACCCCTCCATGGCCTCTGCCTCAGCTCCTGCCTCTGGGTTCCTGCCCTGACTTCCATCAATGATGAACAGGGATATGAAAATTAAGCCAAATAAACATTTTCTTCCCTCAGTTTCTTTGGTCATGGCGTTTCATCACAGCAATAGTAACCTTAATTAAGACACTCAGTAATATTCAATTTCTTGACACCTGAAGGTGCTTCCTTTGGAGGTACAAGCACACAGGGAGCTGTTGAAATAGTCATGATGACCTCTAACCTTTTAGTCTGTGAGGTTTTACTGCCAAGATTCAAACATTGAGCAGCTTCTGCAAGTCATTATAAATGTTACTCAGAATGTTCTACAGTATTTCAGGAAGAAAAGAGGAGCACTACATGTATACTATGTAGAGTCTTGATGGGACCCAATGCTACTGAACAATAGAGAAAGCTACCTTCCTCTAAAACACAGGTATACCTTCTAGAGTCCTTCCTCACGGGCAACTCCACCAGGGACAACTAGTCAGGTCAAAGACAGAAGGCTAAGAACTATCATCTACTACTACTGGGGTTTTCATAAATTACATGGGATCCTTCAGAGATAACAGATCATCAAGGTAAGTGCTTACGCGTAAGCGCTTATTATCTCTCTAGAGTTCTGATGAGTTTTTTTTTTTATTACCAACAATATTTAAAGTTCAAATATTCCACTAATAGAAATAAAAGCAGTAGGCAGGAGAAATGAATCCTCAGGTAAAGAGCACTGGCTGTGCTTACAGGGGACCTGTGTATGACTTCCAGCACTCACAAGGTGGGTCATAATGGTCTATAACTCCAGGTCCAGGCAATTCAATACCTGGTGTCGAATATCTGTACACTGTATGAAGGTGTGTTGTTGTGATTATGTAATAAAAACCTGAATGGCCAATAGCTAGGGGCAGGGAGAGATAAGCCGGATTTTTGGGCAGAGAGAAGAAGGAGGAGGAATAACCTAGGCACACTAGGAGACAGGGAGGGAACAGGATGGGCAGCAGGTGACAGCACATAAATTAATAGAAATGAGTTAGTTTAAGTTACAAGAGCTAGTTAGGAACAAATATCTGTTAAGGCCAAGCTTTCATAATTAATAATAGTTCTCTATGTTGTTATTTGTGAGCTGGCATCCCAAAGAAAAATCTGTTCACAAATACCCTCTGCTGGCATCTATAGGTAAAAGATACATGCACAGTGCACATGTATATGCATGCACACACACACACTTACACACACATACACATATCACTCATACACATAAAATAATAAATTTCGAAGTAAAAACAAGAAGGGATGTGCTAATGCCTCAGCTGCATTAAGTATAGAAAGTCACATTATGCTAGGCTTCTTTTACTTTTTAAAGGGTTCAGATAGTTGTGAATCTGAAAAAAAAATCACTTATTCAATTAGTTGAATTTTATCTTGAATTTTCATGAAATGCCTTGTATTTTGGACATGGTTCTTGCATAGTGTCTCTGATATCATGATGGTTTGAATGAGAATACTGCACCCCCCCCCCACAGGCTCATATATTTGAATGCTTACTCCCTAGTTGGTGAAACTATTTGGGAAGGACTAGGAGGTGTGGACCTGGGAAGAGGTGAGCCATTGCAGGTGACATGCCACTTCCTCTCTCTCCCTTCTACCTTCCATCTTGGGCTCATGCATCAGGACGTAAGCTCCATGCCTGCTGCCAGCTGCTGCCTTGATGGTTATAGACTGAGACCTTTGCAAACTGTCAGTCTCTAGTAAACTCTTACTTCTCTAAGTTGCCTTGGTCATGGTGTCTTATCACA
Organism: Sigmodon hispidus; assembly: GCA_004025045.1. Classification (NCBI taxonomy): domain Eukaryota; kingdom Metazoa; phylum Chordata; class Mammalia; order Rodentia; family Cricetidae; genus Sigmodon; species Sigmodon hispidus. The sequence continues at coordinate 94,999 of PVIH01005769.1, forward strand.
TAGCACTAGAAAAGTAACTAAGACAGATATTAAGGAGTGCCTTAGTTAGGATTTTATTGCTGTGAAGAGACATCATAATCATGGCAACTCTTACAAAGGAAAGCATTTAATTGGGGCTGGCCTACAGGTTCAGAGGTTTAGTCAATTATTGTCATGGTGGGAAGCATTGTGGCAGGTAGACATGGTTCCAGAGAAGGAGCTGAGAGTTCTACATCTGGGTTGACAGACAGCAGGAAGAAAGAGTGACACACTGGGCCTGGCTTGAGTCTCTGAAACCTGTGATACATGTTCTTCAACAAGGCCACACTTTCAGTAATGCCACTGTGCCCTGTGAGTCTATGAAGGCCAATTTGATGCAAACCACCACAAGGAGCAAGTTTAAATTAAACTAGTCTTTTCTCACACCCTCTCCCAGCTCTCTTTCCTGACATGGTTAGTACTTTTTAAGGAATTAATTTGTTTCTAGGCAATTACACAATTTTTCATTGTTTTTGCCCTGATTTCATGACTGATTTTCATTTGCTTGAGCTCTTACCTATGATTAAGGACATGTTGGAATAAGAAGGACACAACACAAGTTTAGTGACCAGGACATTTGGGCACAAATCTTAATTAAGAAATTTAGTAGAGACTGCTGGCAAATTACCTTCACATTAAATCTTAATTCTTACATCTGTGAACTATAGTTTTAGATTAGATAAACTATGTCCTTTGCTTCAGCTGAACATTCTTTGTCTGAAATGACAAAGAAGAAATGGAGAAGGGAAGAAATCCCTAATATGTCCCATCACACAGTCTTCACTCCATTTGATTTAGCCAACCATGAATGGGAAAATATTTGAATAAAAAAATTTGAATCCATGAACACATGCTGACTTTCCCCCTCCTTTGTCATTATCCTTAAACAATCTAGTATAATAGTCCTCTACAAACCATTAGCATAATAATAAGTACCTTAACTATTCTGGAGAAGATTTGAAGTTCAAACCAGCAATACTCATTATATGCAAATGCTGTTGTACCATTTTCTGTAAGAGACTGGAATAGGAGAATCTTGGCTGCTGTTGGGATAGAGGTCCTGGAATGGTGCCCCTGCAGAAACTGTTTAGGGCTTGCAGAGATATCAATCAAATCTTGTTTGCCAGAATTATTTTAAATGGGAGTGATATCATTCATTTCTTTGTCAGAACATCTCATTTCACATCAAGTATGCTAATTCCTTAAAAAGCCAAATTTGAATTAGTCATAATGTAAGAATCCTGAGGTCTCACTATGATCAGATCAAAAGCCAAGTTCAAAGTGTCTAGTTTGTTCCAAGATAGATTTTTCTTCTTAGCTTTGAATTCTTGTATCTTAGATTATCTCCTTTTTGGCTATCATTTAATTGTTTTAAATAAACATGAACAAACCTGCAATTATACACTGAAGGATTTGGTTCAATTTAGCTAAGAGCATTTTTTTTCCCTAATCATTTAGTGCTGTGGTAAATACATGTATAGTCAGTGTTCCTATGCAGAGAAATCCATACTTAGTTCTTTCCCTGGTGGGCATCTCATGAAATCAACTTTCCACATTAGCTGTGTTTCTGGCAATCAAAGCCAAAATAGAAGATTCCTTTATAGACTACCCTTAGTGTTTGTGCCACCTATCAGATCTCCCAATCCTAGCTGTTCTGTGTAGTTCAAGAGGGAGCTTGCCCTTGGCTTTCACAGGGAGACAGAACACAGAATACTTCTGTCAGTAGCCCTGAGGATTTTCACCTTGGATCCCACCATGTTCCTCTTGAGAAAGCTTGCTGATGAAAACAAGAATCAAAAAGTGACTTATGTGACACCCCTTTCTAAAATCCCCAGTGTGGGATCTGAGTCAGGCATGCCTGGAAAAGTTAATTTTGTTTGACAACAGGTTACTGATGATAAAACTCCAGGGTGTTTGCTGCTGAACATGCCATGATCTTGTGTAATAGGGTGCAGCTGTTGATCTAATGGACATCCTGCTCTGTAGTTCAGTAGTACCTGTTCAGTGTTATTCAATAGGTAGACTCAAGAGATACTAAGTTATTTTTACACAGAGTCCTTATGCTCTGTGCTGGCTGTTTATGTCAATTTGACACAACCTAAAGTCATTTGGAAGAGGGAACATTGAGAAAGTTTACCTATTGGACTGGATTAAGGAAAGGCTGTGGTATGTTTTCTTGACTGATTGGTTGATATATGAGGGCCCACTCATGGTGGGGAGTGCCACCACAGGCTTTTGGTCTTGAGTGCTATAAGAAAAAGTAAACCACAGTGGAGCAAGTCAGTGAGAAACACTCCTCTGAATCTTCTGCTTTAGTTCCTGCCACCAGGTTCCTATGCTGTTTGAGTTTCTACCCTGACTTTCCTCATCAATGAATGTGACCTGAAGACATAAACTGTTTCCTCCTCAGGTTGTTTGTGGTAATGGTGTTTTATCACAGCAATAGAAACTGTAAGACATCCCCCAAATGTACCCTCGAGAAATAAAAAACTAAAGTCTTCCTGTAGTCTGTGATACCTGCAGTGAATTTGAGGACAGAGAAGACTTGGCCACAGGGACAATGTAGGAACTTAGGAGAGGCAGAACCCTTGCAAGATCTTGCCCTCTGCAAGGCAGTGAAAGCAGACTAGAGACAATAGATTGTTCTGTGAAGGGCCGCAGTCAATGTTTCAAGGTCTGTGATCCTGAGGTGATTCCTTCAGGATGAAAGCCACTATATTGATTGGGCTTTGAAATGTCCCAGTAAGGCTGTGTTTTCGAACTAACCAGTTGCTGTTATTTGGCCCCTGGAGAAGCATGTCAGTGGATATAGACAGCAAGTGTGGTAGCCGAGAATGTCAAGAGACTGTTCTTGGGGGATGAAGAGGGCTCTGGAAAATCAGAGGCCTGGATATTAAGGAGGTAAGGAACAAGTGAAGGGCAAAGCTGCCCACGTGAAGCCAAAGGCCAGATGGTCTTAATACAGTGGTTCTTTCTTATACCAATAGTGTTTCCTATGAACCCAACTGAGAAACGTCCGGCCTGTTTCCTTCAAGTTATTACAATTTGGCTGATGCTCTGCCACATGTTCAAAATATACTCCCTTCTTTTATGGTTTCAGTGTACCTGGAACTCTAGGGTTAATAATGCCTTGGCAAGATTAATGTCAAGCAGGCACACTGGAGGTGAAGGAGGTCTTCATTTGATTCAATCCTCTTTCTAAAGCGAATATTTCTTTCTATAGCTCTGGAAAGGGAAGATGAGGATACACCTATACCAGCAGCAGTTGGGAGTGTTGGGGAGAAACTGATGGGGCTTGGAGAAGATCCATGGGTAAGCAAGGCTCCAAGGCGAGGTGGGTGCAATGATCTGTCTAGTGGATGTCTTTGTAGTTTTATAGATCGAATGAGTTGTAACACATATGAGTCAGTATAAAGATTAAGATAATATCTAAAAATTAACTGGCATGTAGTTTGTACAGTATTACTAGAAGGTAGAACTGAATCATAGCTTTGCAGAATGGGAGAACGTTCTAATGGTATGTATGCTGAACATTCAGCAGTAACCCATGTTCTCCCATGGGTGAGTGAAGATTTGTGAGGGTAAGCCTGTGGGCTACTCTGCCATTGGAAGTGTTAAGAGGATATGAGAATAGTATAAAATAGATAAATATAGCCAAATAAATCTACCAACCAAAATAAGCATTCTGTGCTGGGAACAATGGTATATATCAGAAATGTCACCTACTTAAGAGGGTTGAGGCCCAGGAATTCTGGGCCATCCTGGGTGGCTTACAGAGACCTTGTCACTCCAGTCAATAAAAAAGACATCTAGGAACCATTCAGAAGGTGACAATTTTCAATATATGGTAATGTAAATAACTCTGAGAACTTCCCAACCCAATGATGAACTCCAAATTTTAAAAATTATTAATTCTATAACTATTATTTCTTAAAAAATAATTAACTCTATTATTGTAAGAAGTTGTAATAGTGACTTGTCTTTAAGGTAAATTCCATTTCCAAGAAAATTCTAACTCTTCAAATAGAGCCAGAAGCTGTGGACAAAGAGAAAAGGAGTGTATGCTCTCTAAGGGAACACTTCATCATGAGTGTCTTAAGAGTAGTACAGACCTCTGGAAGTTTATAGAATGTGTACATATGTATATATACATATGTATATATATATATATATATACATATGTATATATATATATATAGCAGTGAAGGACAGGCCCTTTACATAAAACATAGCTTGCCCACAGGTTGAATTTCTATGTGGTCTCTAAAAGCAGAACATTTCCCCAAACACATAGAGAGGGTATTCACAGCCAGTAAGCCAAAGAAACTCAGGCATTTGTCAAATACAAAAGTATAATTGGAACACACAATCATTATTGTTGAATCCAGTATGGTTGCTAAGGAGCTATTTAGTCAAAGATATATGAAATATATAAAAATACTTATGGCAAATTCCAAATGTCAAGTCACTTGTTAACTTAGCTATAGTTCATCTTTTTAATAGTGATTGACTAAATAGGATAGTGATGCCAAAAGTGTGAAGGCTGGTGAAAGGTGTCAGCAGGTAAAAGCTATTGCCATCAAGCCCAACAATCACATTATCACATTAGATCTCTAAATTCAATTCCTGAACATTGTCTGCTGACATCTACATGCACACACACACACATACAAATAAACAATTTAAAATATAAGTGGTTGAAATTACTTTAAATTCTAAGTGGCTTCATTCAGCTTTGCCACATTCAAGTGCCAGTAGGAAAAGCCAGCCTCTGAGAAGGTTTTTAAGATGTGTGGTTTGCCATGGCCTTGAACAGTCAACTGTCTCAGTGCAGGATCCTTACAGCTCTGTTCAAGGCTGTAGAAACACCTTGAACTCTAGTACACTCCTTTCTGCAAACTCAGGTGTGGGTAGCTTATTTTACCTTGTTACACTCATTCTTTGGAATGAACAAAAAATGCTACAATATAATCTGCTACTATATATTGTGTAATATATAATGTTACATGCATATCTATACATCTATATCTAGATAGGTAGGAAGGTAGGTAGACAGATGATACATAGATAGACAGACAGATAGATAGATGATAGATAGATAGATAGATCTTATTTAAGGCAAGCAAATGATGTAGGGAAGAATTTAAAACAAACTCAGTATGACTCCCATTCCCCAGAACATTTAGCTCAGCTCTCTCAGTACCAGGATGAAGGACAACTTTATATTTTTTTTTCTGTTTTCCTACATTCAACAAGTGTTTCTTTGAGTTAGAAAAATGGTTTCAGAATGCAGCTATCAAAAACATGTAAGAGAAAATAAAAACCATAAGCATAAAGAACACTTAAGCTTGCTAAGTAATTAAAGAATATACAATAAAACTATTGTATTTCATTACACTTACTAAAATAAACAATTTTTTCATGCAATTTTGGCATGGCTGCATGGGCTCTGGCACATGAGTCATACCTATTTCTGATTAAATTGATAGAACACATTTAGAGAAGACTTAGAGGGAAATAATAAATTTAAAAATATACTAATCAAGTAATTAAAATAATAGTGACTTATCGTTTTTAAGAAATCCATACATAGCATATTCTTAACAAGAAAACAACTTCCAAATATAAATTGGTTAACTAATTTATTGTTACTTAGTAGAATCTTAAGTAGCCGTTAGCCATGAAAATGTGAGTACTTAAAAAATGTGAAATCTATTTATAGTAACACTGTTAAATGGGAAATTGTATGTAAAATATGTATAGTATGGGAGTAATGAGTGTGTCTGAGTCATGAGATTATGGACAGAGTTTTCAAAAAAGTTTATTTTATAATCAAAACTTTTTAAAAATAAAAAAGTTTAAAGTAAATCCCTTTCTTTCATGTATGTCTGACTTGTTGTTACTGTGTATCATGAGTGTGGCTGTGTATAGGTAGACACAGTAAACAACCTTCAAATTCATAATTCTCCTGCCTCAACCTGCTGAGTACTGAGGTGGTGGTGTGCAACACCACACCACCCTCCTTTATTGACAAGAAAACGGCTTCAAAGAACAGACTTTTCCCCAGTCAGGGACTCACAGAGCATGTTAGAAGCAGGCATTTGAATTTGTCAGTCAAGGTACTTTGGTAGCTTCTTGATCTGAGTTTTTATGCCTTGCTTCTGGAAGAAATGGAATCTCTCTGCGTACCAAACGAGGCTCCATCTTGTGTCAAGGCTAAAGGCTACAGTTCTCTAAGACATTGAGGAGGAAGGTCACAGGCTTGATTCAGAAAGTACAGTTAGCCAGACTCACGATCCACTAGAGAGGCTCAGGATCCACAATAGAATGTGAAAATGTCTGTCAGCTAGCCGTGCTGTTATAACTGGAGCCTGCTAGGAATCCTAGGCAGGTGCATACAAATAGTTACAAAAGTCTTGGTGGGAGCATTCTGAGGAGGCCCACATCTTCTTAGGGCTGAAGTGAACACAGTGGCCTCAACTGCATGTGTAGGACATCATATTAGATTCCTTGCTTTAGAAACCAATGTATAGAATACACAACAGACACGCAGAGGTGGACTGAGGAAGGAAGAGAAAGAAGGTGGCAGGAGATAAAGAATTCCATTATTAAAACTCTACAGCCTTGTAGAAAGCATCCCTCCTCCTAGGGCACAAGCCAGATATATTTACTTGACAACTGTCCTATCTCCTATCTCCTTTCCTCCACATCAGACCTGCCTTTTATGAAAGAAGGAAGTTGTAATTTGAATGTAACTGGCCCCCATGTGCTCATAAGGAGTAACATTTAAGAGGGATGGCTTTGTGGCAATATGCATGGCCTTGTTAGAGGAAGCATGTCATTGAGCGGGTAGGATTTGAGGTGTCATATATGCCTAAGAGATGCCCAGTGTCCTAGACCACTTCCTGATTCTTGTGAATCAAAATGTAATGATTCTCAGCTCCTGTTCCAGCACCATAACTGCCTGTACACCATCATGTTACACCATGATGATAATGGACTAAATCTCTGAAAACATATGCCACCCTAATTAATCGGTTTACCTTTATAAGTATTGCTGTGGTCATGGTGTCTCTTCACAGCAATAGAAATCCTAAGACAGACATAAGCACCAAGAATCTCCCACTACTGTTATCTGCCAGCTGCCAGCACTTCCTGGCTGGTTTCGTATTAGTGGGATAAGCCCAGAGAGAACCAGGAATACAAAATAAAGTCATAAAAGAGACTTAGTTTAGAGTAGAGGAATATGTCACTTATGTCACTCTGGACTTGAGAATCATATGGGGAAAAGAACTGTCTCTTGGCAAATAAGGAGAAATTTGACCAGGGAAGAGTGAAGACAGGGAGGCTGTAGGCTTCAGGGGGCCTTTTGTACATAGGCTGCCTACAGGTCCACAAATGCTCTAGGCACATTCTGAGCATCCAACAAAGAGAAGACGGAGTCTGAAAGTTGGTTAGACCACACTAGGGACTGTGGTGACAGGTAAGGTCAGCAGAACACACCTCTCCTGGGTTAGCAGCAGGATCCATCCGTCTGCAGCCTTTTCAGCAGTGAGGAATGACAGCCAAAGCTGTGTTCAAGGAAAAACACTCTGGCAGTACACTGTGCAAGAGGGAAACCACAAATGACCATTTCAGGCAAAAGTGATGAGGACTGATGAGAAGTGGAAGGTCATCCAATCTGGATGGGTCACGAACAGAAAAAGGCATTTATTTTCCTCCTCTGGTCGGGAATCCTGACTGGAGACCAGAGATGCTAAACATCATTGCCCCATGGAGCAAAGCTGTCCTCATGGACAGGCTGGCATGAGTCAGAAAATTGGCAAGTCAGTCTGACCCACAAAGCACTTGTAGATGATGTGTGCTTAGGGACTGTCTGTGGAATAGAAGTTCTGAGAGAAACTATGTTTGACAGAAAGCTGGAAGTCAGTGACTTAAGCTATCCTGGGTAGTACCATACCCACCAGGTGTAATCTGCAATCCATAAAAGCCGAGCATCCTCTGTAATAGGATGGAGAGTGGAGTCCCTGGCCCACAGATGTCAGCTCTCAACCTGCTTCTTGACTGATCAACATTTGACTATACTCGTCTGTCGTGCCCAATCTCGCCGTCAAGGAAGACGCAACACCAGATTCTTCTGCAGCAACTGACCAGGTCCTTTATTCAGCGTGTACACTATTCTTTCTTCGCTCCCTCTCCTCCCTCTGCTCTCGGCTTAAAAGCTCTCCAGTGATCCACTCACTCCCTGCCACGTGGATGCTGCCCATTGGGCCACGCATGCAGAAGCTCACTTGTGTGATCGCCTCATGCCAAATAAGGAGTTGTTTACCCTAGGGAGCGCTCGTCGTCTGGTCCTTCCTCCTCCCTTCCAAGTCTCCTTCTGATGGTTTTGTGGGTGGCTCACATCTGTATTGTCACAGGTAGGAACTTGACATAAAAATGAGGGGCTAGACAATAAATGGAAACAAAATGTTTCTCTTGTCACACGTTCACAGGATGGAGGCTCCCATGTCTAGTCCTGTCAATCCCTCTTTGTTGGTTCTTACTCACCCATTTGGAGGCCAAAAGCTATGATTCTGCAGCTACTGGCCCTTTGGCCATTTGGTTATTCAACCACACTTCATTTATTCAGTCACACTTCAGAGTTCTCAAGTCCTCCTGTCTTCTAAAAATAACCAAAAAACCAAACCAAAACAAAAAACCCTGAAAGTTGAACTCATTAAAAGCACACTCACACACTGCTGGTTCTTGCTATATATAATATTTTAAATTACACTTTTGGATCTTATGTGTTATAAAGAAGGATATCTCAAGCTTTTTTTTATATTTGTGCATTATGATATGTAGTGGTAGATAGGACTGTGTCAAATCACAATTTCAAATTTGGCTCTTTGTCAAGATGGAAAGCCACATTAGTAATCTCAAAATTCTTCAGCATGTACCTCATCTGTGTGGCTCTGTTTCTGCATTTTATTTCACTTTCTATCCATGACACTAAAAAACTCCTAAACTCACTCTACTGTCAAAATATATTTTGACATCCAGGATTCACTTGGTCACTGAACAAGCCAGTCTTGATCCAAATTTTCTCCATCCAAAGTGTCTTCCTTTTCTTCCCAATTAGAATGCCTTTACCTCTCCATCTGAGTCCTGCCCCCTCTTACCTCCCACTTGACCTTCACTCAGGCATAAGACAACGGTTTCAGTGACAATTTTAAGTGGATATTTATTATGACTATTATTATGCTGTTGTTTTTATCACAAGTTAGCTACTTAC
>PVIH01005769.1:104393-119662 GCA_004025045.1 Sigmodon hispidus
AGAGAGAGAGAGAGAGAGAGAGAGAGAGAGAGAGAGAGAGAGAGAGAGAGAGAGAGAATTACCCATTTAGAATGCAGATACAGAACACAGAACAGCTGGAACCTGAGTCACACAAGGACAATGGTTGAACTTAAAAGTCTTGGTCAAGAAGTGGCTGGTGTTTGCAACTGTACAAAATTGTCTTTGTTATAATTAGAGAGAAGTAAATTAGGGTAAGGTAATGTCAGTTCTATGCTGAGAAGAAATTTCTAGATTAATTTCCCAGATTGACTTGAGAGGTGAGGGGATGCCCGTGCCATGGAAGGGATCTAGTTGGATATGAAGAACTTGGCAGTTGAGTGCACTCAGTGATCATTTTGAGATTACTAATGTGGCTTTCCATCTTGACCCCCTGCAGCCCTCCAGGGCTGATCTGACCTTTTTCTCAGTGGTTCTAAAACTCCTAGCCTACAGCAGTCCCATGACTAGTCCTTAAGAGTTTTATTTTACTTTCATTGTGTGTGTTTTGTTGCTATAAAGAAGTACTTGAAACGTTGGCTAAAGAGATGACTCAGTGGTTAAGAACACTAACTGCTCTTGCAGAGTACTGAGGTTCAGTTCCCAGCATCCACATGGCAATTTACAACTGTCTGTGACTCCAGCACTAGGGGATCCAATGCCCTAGGGGATCCAGTTCCCAGATTCAAAACATACAATTTCAAACTTTTAAGAAATTTAAGAAGTATCTTGTGCATCCTCAGCTGTCACTGCAGACACACTCCACTCTCCACCTTCCATTCTAGTGCTGCAGCGTCTCCAGGCCTGTTGCTATAGTGCCCACCTGAATGTCAATAAACAGCAGCTGAAAAAAAAAAAGTATCTATGACAAAGAAAGGAGGAAAGGAGGAGAAGCTAATTTCAGCTCAGAGTTTCAGAGGTCTCAGTACATGGTTAGTTATCTCTACTGCTTCCAGCCTGGGGTGAGTTAGAATACCATACTGGGGATGTAGGACAGAAAATCCTATTCCATGACCAATAAGGGAGAAGAGGGTGAGGGAGGGACTGAGCACAAGATACACCCACCCTTCAGTGGAATTTTTCCAGAGACTTTCACACCAATTTCTACTTCTCACTACTTCCCAATAATGGCTTAAAATTATGAATCCATCCATTGATTAAGTCCAGAATCTCCTAATCCAAACATGTCCCCAAAGCTTCATCTCTAAGCTTTGCACTGGGGACCAAACATAAAATATGATATGCAATGATTTTGGGAGGACAATCTCATGTTCAGAGTAAAGTCTAGCACCCAGCCCAGTCCCTGGTTTGGAAAAGTAGCTTTACTATACATATTTCAAAGTCATAATATGCTAGTTCAAAAAGCTAATTGTTCTAACACTGGTCACTAGAAAATTTCCAGTGCACTTTCCAGGATCCTGCTTTAAAAAAGCTTTACTTCTTGCTGCTGATGGCCTCTGAAATGATCATTCCCATTCATTTCCTCATCTATTGTATTCTCTAAAAAATAAAAAACACTTTCTGATAGTAAGCCTTTTTCTTATTTAATATGTGGTCAGAATTATAGACAAGAGGGGAACAGATGGCTGAGTTGGAAGGAGACGATTCCAGGCTGTCGGAGTTTTAACAAAGCTAATGAAAGGAAATTTACCAAAGACATAGAAAGGCACAGGGCATTTGAGATGCTTTAAAGCCCAGACCACAGTGCCCAGCAGCTCTTCTCTACTGGCTCTCCCCCACCCTCTGCCCCACAGAAGGACGTGAGGTTGCCAACCTGAATCTGATGTAATACAGTGCTATGGCTGTCCTAAGTACATGCATAGGACTGGCTGGCTGGGGTGCCATTGTCTTTCAACAAATTATCTTGGCATGGTTCAGCTGCCCAGGCTGTGCCTGGGTACACCTGGCTGTGGTCCCAGATCCCCTGATGTGACAGCTAAGCAAACAGTATAATGTAGCATGGGGGTGGGGATGGGCTTTATTTCATTGTGGAGGCAATGCCGCTTCTGAAAGGCTATTTGATGATTTATACACCTGCTTCATTCTTGGCATATGCCTCCAGCCTCCTTTTTTTTTCCCTTTCTGATTTTCTTCAAATAGCATATAAACCGGCCCTGTCTGTTTCCTTCAGTCTTTATCTTCAAAAGAAATCTGGCATTCCATTAACCATGCTGACACATAGCCCTTGGCCATCCCCCTGGGCTATACTAGTCTGACACAGGAATGTCAAATGTATCCCCTGTAAGCATTCTCAAGGCCCACATTCACCTGGAATGTAACAGAGTTGCAACTATGCCCCTGGGTGTGGCTATGCAAACATGGGCCCACCCACTCTCTTAAAGAAAGTGCTCACACAAGCCCCCTCCCTCTCTCTTTCTCCACTCCCTTCCATCCCACACCTCTGCCTGCTGTTCTAATAAACTCTAGTGTGGTATTCCTGGTGTTGAGATTCCATTTACGCACCACATGCAAAAAACTAACATTGGTGCCAGCGATTTGGTGGGGCTGCCCCCAGCCCTAAGAGTGTATAGGCGCTGGGGACCCCTGTTCGACCCTTCACTGGGAACCACCTTCCACCTGCCTGGTTGCAGACTGTACTCGCACACTACTGCCATTGATTGGTGAGTTTCCCCCTCAGTCAGCCTAAACATGAGCTAGTTTCATGGAGGATCACGCTTCGAGATCTTCACTTGGTTGTGATTTGTTCTTTTTCGTTGACAAACACTCCTGGCTTTTTTCCCAGAATTATATTCTGTCCATGGACCTGCCCCTCGAGGATTTACACTAGTACCTTCCGTGGGTGTTTTTTTTTTTCTTTTTTCTTTTGTGTGTGTGTGTGTGTGTGTGTGTCTGTGTGTGTCTGTGTGCCGGCAGCGCCACAGACAGGTCGCAGGCCCATGGTTTTGAGGACTGACGGGCCCTCTTTATCTCCTTGTGTATGGGTATAATTCCCTGGTGCTCTCTCCTTTGTCTGACGGGACTTTAGAGATCTGTGCGGTAGAGTGGGGCACTGTCTGAGTGGCCTACACATTTCTGCTGACAGGCTGGTTGCTGTAGGCCAGCTCCCCTGTGAAATCAGTTTGCAGGGGTAACGACCCTCGCTTGCTGAATCCATATCTCCCTTAAGTCTCAGCATTGGGAAATAAGCCAGCAAAATTCATACACCTGTCTTTGCCTTTAGGGTACGTGCTAGAGGCGTTGAGACCTCTTAGCCTTATGCCCTATTTAGATACTACCAAGTTGATCCATTATTGTATCAAAAAATGGCCTGGATATCCCTAGACAATAATCTAAAGTGGCCACCTAATGGCACCCTGGATCCCAATATTTTACGGGAGTTATCTAATTATTGCCAGCGTACAGGCAAGTTGAAAGAGTTTCCCTATACACAAGCTTTCTCTTACTTAAGCTCTAAGCCTTCCCACCTAGACTCTTGTTCTCCTGCTCGCCTGCTTCTAGCCACTTCCTCAGACCCTGATGATTCTCATCTTCCACTGGATCCTGCAAATGAGCCTCCACCCTTCAGATCTTAACGCTCTCCTACTGCCCCTTCCTCCCCGCCTATCTATCACCTGCTCTCCTGCTTCTAGAGATCCCGACCCAGTTCTACCTCTTCGAGAAGTAGCCGGTGTGGATGGGATAGTTAAAGTTTATGCTCCTTTTCCTTTATCTGAACTTTCCAGGTTGCAAAGAAATTGGGCTCTTACAGTTCTAATTCTACCGCCTTTATAACCTCACTTTTCACGATATATATACAATTTTAACAAATAATCTTCTACCTGAAGAGCGCAGGCGAGTTTGGGAACAGGCCAGGATACATGCAGATGAGGTTCATCAAACAAATTTAGCATACCTTCCAGGAGCTGAGGTGGTTCCAGATGTGGACCCACATTGGAACTATAATACACAAGGGGGAATTTTAGCCAGGGACAATTTTGTGACCTGCTTACTGGCGGGTTTGCATAGAACTGCTCTGAAGCCAGTCAATTTTGAGAAACTACAAGAGGTAATTCAAGATAAACAAGAAAATCTCTCCCAGTTTCTAGAGTGCCTTACAAATGCGCTCTTGCAGTTCACAAATTTTAGATCCTGAGAGCACTGAAGGCTGATAGCTTCTTATGACCCATTTCTTTACTCAAAGCTACCCCGACATCACGGCCAAGCTTAGATATCTTGAGAGGGGCCCACTAACTCCACAAGCAGACGTTCTGGTGCTTGCATTCAAGGTGTACCACGGGAGGGATGAGAGAAATCGGCAGGAAAAATACCTCCTGCTGGTGGAGGCAATCAGGCTGGCCCCTCCACCACTGCCTCCCAGGGTGAGCAGACAAAAGCACTCCGGAGCTTGTTTCCTCTGTGGCTGCCTAGGCCATTGGTCTCGTTCATGCTTAGACCCACAGAGGCCATCCAGGCACTGTCCTAGGTGTTATGGACACCACTGGCCAGGCGACTGCTGCCCTGCATCAAAGGATGGGGAAACAGTATGCTTGGACGGGGCACATAATATCCTGGGTCTGGCTGAGGATGAATGATGGTGCCCAGGCTCTCTTAATCCAGCAAATGCCATCACGCAGAGAGAGCCTCGGGTAGATATTGAAGTTTCTGGCCAGACCATTTCTTTCCTGGTGGACACTGGAGCTGCATTCTCAGTTTGCAGGAGTACCGGGGTGCACCCTTTCTTTCAGGCCTTATGATTGTCGGGGTGGGAGGCAAATCTATGCAATCTTATCAGACACCGCTGCTTAATTGCATTTTTAGAGGAATTCCTGTTACTCAGTTATTTTGGTTATGCCAAGCTGTCTAACAGCCCCAATGAAAAGAGATTTCTTAGCAAAAGTGGGAGCTTTCATTTCATTTAGTGATCATATTTGCCTGAACCCAACCTCGCCAGCTGCTCCAACTGTTCTCTGCTCCTTTTACTATCCAATCAACCTATAAGTTCTACCCCTTCTTACCCCCTTCCAGTTTCACAGGTGGATCCACAAGTGTGGGACATACAAAATCCTTTTGTGGCTAAGCATCATCCACCAATAGTGATCCAGTTACAAGATCCTACTAGGTATATAGCACAGGCTCAGTATCCATTGTCACTGAAAAGTCTTCAAGGACTTAAACCTATTATTACTGAAAACAGTTACTCCATCCCATTTCTTCTCCTTTTAACACCCCTATCCTTGCAGTCAAAAAGCCTAATGGTGCTTGACATTTTCATATTTCTTATTGTCCTCAGTCATAAGGCAAACTAAAACAGACTAACCATTCCTTAAAAGACATCCTTATTAAAGTGTCACAAGAACTACATTAGATTGGATAAAGTTGCTACCTCTAGCCCTGTTTAGACTTAGAGCTCTCCCAAAAAAGCCTCTGAATATCTCACCCTTTAAACTTCTGTATGGAAGGCCTGTCTTACCCCCCTCAACCCGAGTGTCTTCTAAATCCTCATACCTTCCTGACAATCTGCTTCCTCCCCTCCTCCATCACCTGCGATTACTTCCATGAGATTTTGCAGATGACTCCCTCCCCATACCGTGCTCTGATTCATCCTGCCCACCTCGAGTTAACCTTGGAGATCAAGTCCTACTTTCCCCTCCAAGCTTCTTTCTCTTTCTTTTCCTCTTAATATGTCACTCCCAAAGTTCTGTCACTAACCCATATTTTTCCCTGAGCTCCAGGAAACAAAATTCACGGGCCCTGTGACTCAAATCCTCGATTCTACAAGCAAGATGAGCTGAAGAATCCATCGGACATCTCCGTCCTTGTGTCAGCAAGAAGTAGACATGTAGAGATCACAACAACCATGTCCACTATGTCCATTATCCCTAAGCCATAAACCCAGTTTTTTTATATATATCAAAGGGTGAAATGTAAGCACTCCCAAGGCCCACATTCACCTGGAATGTAACAGAGTTGCAACTATGTCCCTGGGTGTGGCTATGCAAACAAGGGCCCACTCACTCTCTTAAAGAAAGTGCTCACACAAGTCCCCTCCCTCTCTCTTTCTCTGCTCTCTTCCATCCTGCACCTCTGCCTGCTGTTATGCTAATAAACTTTAGTGTGGTATTCCTGATGTTGAGATTCCATTTACGAACTGCATGCAAAAAACTAACATCTCCCAAATGAAATTCTGGTAGGCTTCGACTTTCTCTGAGACAAGATCACACTCTGTAGTACTGGCTGGCCTCCAATTCAAGGCAATCCTCCTCTGCAGGCCCCCCAATACTGAGATTTGGAATTGCAGATATGTACCACCAAGGCTAGCTTGGGCTCTTATTTTCTTATATTCTGGAGTGAAAAGCTACGAAATGGATGAGATTCCTTAGAGAATGTTAAGAGGCAAGCATTCCTGGGACCTACGGTGCCTGAAGAGATGCAAGCAACCTGAAGGGAGACTGAGTGTGTTTCTAGCTACCAGACTTACCAGCCTCACTTGACCTTCCAATGTTGGTTGCTGCAGTGGGGACCAGGGAGGGATCTGACCTAATTTAAATGTATGCAGACCCAGTGGAAGCTTCCAAATTGGAGCAATCAACACATTCACTATTCTGATTACTTTACCATCAAGTAACGTGTCATATGCCTAAAGTTGGGAGGGAAAAACTGACACATGTGGGCATGCTCTGAGGATCACCAGAACAGGGTGGGACAGAAAAGGTGAGCATGCCCAGAAGGCATTCAGTTGGCCTTCTAGAAAAGACTGAAGTCAGCCTAGACATTGATCCAATCAGCATAGAAGGCTGAGTCAGAAGAAACAGGTCATGGTTTGAGCAAGATAGATGAACACAAACAAAAGATGTGTTGTCATAATCCAGCAGAATGCTTGCAAGCACCTGTAGGCCATGGGAAGAAGAACTAGGCAGAGCAATATCATAGGAAAAAAGAATTCCTGTACTAAATGAAAGAGCTGTGGCTACAGGGGATGGGAGTGGGGGGTAAACCTGATGTGAAAGCTCTGCACAAAGTGTGACAGACTCAAGCTTTGTCTTTGGGAACTTGAGTCTCACTCTGCTGCTGTTTCTTGAATATACCTATAGACCTGCAACTTGGAACTTGCAATCCTACTGTCTCAGCCTCCTGAGACCTGGACTTATAGGTGTCTGTGCCTCTATGAATGTTATCTTCTCTAGTGGGTATATTCCACTCACTCTGTTCTAAAGCACAGTCCCTCCCAACATCTATGGTATATTTTACATTATTAATTGTCAATCAAATTGAATTGATATATGCATAGGTTAATGTAGCACACCTCTGGGTATATCTGTGGATATTTCCAGACATCTCCATTAAATTAGATACTGAGAACTCTGACCTAAAGGACCAATTAATGTTAATGTGGATTCATAATAAGATGACACTATTAGAGGTAGGGAAAATAGAAAGCAACTCCTAGCTGAAGGGAGTAGTTCACTAGGAACACAAGTTAGCTAATCTTATTCAGGCTCCTCTCTCTGTTTCTAGCCACTATTTTGTCAACTATTTGGCCTTTCCCACAATAAAAGACACTTTTGCAAGAGTGAACCCAAATTAATGCTTTCTGTTAGGAATTTTGGTCACAGTGACACAGAAGTGACAAATACAAGTTTATAATTTAGGCATCTGTGGTGAAAATGCTCTCTGTATGCTGTAAATAAAGGACTGTTTTGGCCTATGCACAGCACCATAGAAGTGGGTGAAGTATCAGAGTACAGGCAGGTAGAAGGAGAAGGGTAGAGGTAGTGAGTAGCCATCAGACCCCCAAAGGAGGAACATGTAGAGGTATGGGCTGAGCTATCGGCTGAGCCATGTGGTGGGAAGATTAATGGAAATGGGTTGATTTAAGATGAAAAGAGCTAGCTAGTAATGTGCTTAAGACATGGGCCAAACAGTATAAAGTATATAAGTGTCTGATTTATTTCTTTGGGGGACAAAAGCCGCGAGGACCAGGTTCCAAACCTCTGCCGCGGGTCAGGGTGCAAACCTCCGGGCCCAAAACGGGCCACGGGAAAACTTCCTACAACAGGTATCAGCTATGTTTTCACTGTCAGCCTTGGAATATAAAGGTAACTTCTTAAGACAGAGACTGTTGCATATCTTGGCTCTATTTGCATCTCAAGTTCCTAGGAAAGTACCTGTCATATGATATAATGTAGGTAGCAAAAGAGAGGAGGTAAGGGGCAAGCAGGCCAGTGGTATAACTGGGAACAAGAAGAAGAGCATCATGTGTATTGCATGACTTCTCAACTGATTGAAAATGATGCTTTAAAGAGAGGGGATGATCAACTTGGAGAATGAACTAAGACAGGAAGGTGAAAATGCAAGATGCAGGAAACAGAAGGTAATGGTGAAAGCTGCTAATATATTTTGAAATGGAACTTATTGTAGAATCTTATGTTGCTTGGTTTTAATTTCAACTTAACACAACCTGTAATATCTTAGGATAAGATTTTTAATAAGGAATTATGTAAACCAACTTAGTCTGTGGGTATGTCTAAGGCTGTCTTTATTGCTTATGGATATAGGAGGATGCAGACCATTGTGGGTGGCACCATTCCCTAGGCAGATTCTGAGCAACATAAAAGAGGAGAAATAAACTGGTAAGCAAATGTAGATATATCCTCCTTTTTGCTCTTCCCTGTGAATGTGGTATGACTAGGTGCTAGGGTCCCTGCCTTGACTTCTCCAATGGTAGATTCTCATTTGGAATTGTAAGTCAAAAGAAACCACTTTGTCTCCTACATTGCTTTTGGTCAGGATATTTCATCACATCAACATAAATAAAAGAAAGCAAGCAGAGATATAGTTGGCAGGTAGGACCATTTATAAAGCTTACTGCAAGATCAAAAAGGATACTGTAGAATTTGAGGTTATCAGAAAAACAACAGCTACAGATATCAAGTGCCAGAAAGAACTCTGCATCATGACACAACATACAAAAGAGGAAAGTCTGAGGCACTTGAGATAACAGAACTAAGTTTGTGGGTGGTACCAAGTTTCATTTCCAAGGGCAGTGTTCCCTATTAGATGCTATCTGTAACATCCTAATGAAGAAGAAAGGGTTTCAGAAGCCCAACATTCTTGGAATACTTATGTCTTGTTTAACTGAAAACTACTAAGCGCCCACTCAAGTGGATTCAACAATGTTGTTTATCTCAGACAGTTATCTAAACATTGGGGAAGGGGAGAAAGGACAAACTTGTTCTCTAGACTAAAACATGCCTCTCTTCTGGGTGTCTCACAGCTTTTTCAAGTGCTGCATGAAGGTTAGTAATATGATCTTCCTTTATAGACAGGGAAGTTCACAAAGAGGTTAAAGTAATTCCCAAGGATTATACAAAAGTCAGAGGGCAACTCCTGGAACAAGTCTTTGAAATCTTGTATCTTAAAGATCCCAAATTGAGGTCAACCTGGTCACAAAGGCTTAGTCAGATTTATGAGACAATCAGAAGGGAAGATACACCAATGATGTTAGATTCCTAAGTTTGAACACTATTTACTTTTTCCTCTGGCAAAGCATACACACACACACACACACACACACACACACACACACACACACACACACACACACACTAAGCACAGGTAATTTGGAGCCTAACCCTGGTTTTCTGCCAGTGTCTTATGATCCTGGATTCATCTGACCCAGATGAATTGTGGAGTAGAGATATATATTTTTCTTTGGCAGTGGGAAAAGGGTTCTTGACTTGTTATCACGATGTCAAGAGGTAAAATTGGCATGAGAAAGCACAGAGTCCTGGGCAAGGTCTGGCTAAGTTTCAGAGTGTGGCTGGGATGTTCACTGCTGTGATGTTCTGTTGTTGACAAGGTGTCTTAGCCACTGTTCTATTGCTGTGAAAAGGCACCATGACCAAGGCAACTTATAAAAGAAGAGTTTCTTGGGGGTGAATCTATGACAATTACAGTGAGAAGCATTGCACCAGGCAGGCAGACAAGGCATTGTAACCCTAGCTGAAAGCCACATGTTGAGAGACAATAACCATGAGGCAGAAAGCATTGAGAACGGCCTAGGCTTTTCAAGCCTCAAACCCTAACCCAGTGATATACCTCCTCAAACAAGGCCATACCTCCTGATCCTTCCTACACATTTCCACCAACTAAGAAACCTGGGTAGAAAAGCATTCAAATTTATCAGCCTATAGAGGCCATTCTCATTTAAACCACCACACAAAAGAAGGGACTAAACTCATTCCTTAGAGACCAATTCTTGCCCCAGAGGTCCATAATGCTATGTTAAGTTAATAAGTATCTTTGGTATCATCAAAATGTAGAGAATGTCATCCACACTAAATAAAATTAACAGATATTTATAGCTCTTCTATTTTTGTCTGCTAGAATTCTAGAAGCCTGACACGATGGTCTTTCTTTTTGACTGAAAGAGCAGTGGCAACTAGGGGACAGAAAGCTGGTACCACAACAGTCAACAAGAAATAGAAAAGCTGTTTAAATAGAAATGGTCTGGGGGTGTTTGCAAAGAGGCTTGTCCAATGGTTATGTGTTACATGATGGGATTTTCTCTTTACTACTTCTTTACATCTCCAGCTGAGCTCCAGAAAGTACTAGTAGAAACTACATTGCTTATGGGAAAAAAGGCAGTGCTTTATTTCCAAAATTCACTGCAAGTAGAAGCATCTGCAGCATATTGCAGAATTTATGATATCTCAGGTGGCTGAAGCAGGAATTCAAGGCTAGCCTTGGCTAAAACAAAGCAAAAAGAAACAAAGAATTCCAAATTAGAAATGAATAAAAACAAAAGGAAAATGAAGAAGTTACAGGGAAGACAATTGCACAATCCAACTTAGAATAACAGCCATAGTCTAAAGTTATAAGAAACAAGATTACTGTGATTAATATATACTGATATCTATGTTACATTAAAAATACTTTGGGGCTGGGGAGATGATTCAATTAATAAAGTGCCAAATGTACAGGCATGAGAACTGTGATCCAATCACTATAAAAATGTAGGCAAGATACCACTCACCTAGAATCCCAGTGTTGGTAAAGATGGTAGAGCTAGAAAAATCTCTGGGATTCATTGGCTGGCCTGCAGCTGAGGGTTCATCGAGGAAATCTGTCTCAAAAACTTAAATGGAGAGTGGTAAGAAATACCCAGGTATCGACCTCCAGTGTCTACATACACAGGCAAACACATGTACAAACATAAACACATAAGTGCATACCTCACAAACACATATACAAATATATTTAAAAATAATCAGTGCTAATAGCTACAACTTTATTCAAATCTACCACAGAAAAATTGACATATACATTCTAGAAAACATTAAAAAAACAAATGCATAAAGGTATTGCAAATATATATGTATACAAACACATATATACTTATTGACCGCACATAAAAATAACATTTAAAAACACAGATGGTGGGGCTGGAGAGATGGCTCAGCGGTTAAGAGCACCGTCTGCTCTTCCAGAGGATCCGGCTTCGATTCCCAGCACCCACATGGCAGTTAACAACTGTTCGTAGTTCCAGTTCCAGGCAAACACCAAGGCAAATAAATAAAGTTTAAAAAAAAAAAAAAACAGATGGTAAGCAATTAATGTGAGTAGGATATTTTCAAAGAACGTGTGTATTTAAGTTATATTTTTATGGGAAATTAGAAGGAATTCTATAATATGAACATAATGGTAGCTATTTTTATATGCTATAGTTTCACATGTTATTTTTAAAATGGTTTTTATTACGTTATTTGTATTTGGTTTCCTAGAGTTGCAACCAGAATTTGAGGAGGCAGAAACACAGAGTGAAGTCCTCATTAGCTTCTGGAAAAACTGTCTTAGAAACAAGCTGGCCCAGAACCATTGTCCTCATCAGAACTCTACAGGTTCTAAAAGCACTGTTACAGAGGGAGAGGAGGTGGCCTCTAGCACAGATTCTTCTCTTTCTGGGACTATGGTTCCAGACCCAGGAGAAAGGTGAATTTCTGTTCCTTGTGGCCTTCAGTGAATTTCTTGGTTTATATGCCCTCCTCCAGCAGAATCTACTTTCAACAGTGAAAAAAGAGGAAGACATTAGGGTGGAGAAGCTGATGATGATTGTAGATAAAATTTGTGTGAGTCTGTCAAAGTCTTTGGGAATAAAAAACATAATCTGAGGCATTTTGTTAGATGTGGAATCTTCTCATGTCCAAATGAAGTATCTAATGAGCAGTCAGAAGGGCCAGGGCTCAGGCTTCAAAGATTTTGGAAGCTCATGATTTGTCAAAACTAAAAGAACAAATGGAATTCCAGGTCACCTCTGGGCAGCAGCAGGGCCAGTAGTCATCTTGGATGGAACGTTTCTGTAGCTCTCAGGTCAGGCAGCACTAATCTATTTGGAAGAATCGAGGTCATTTACCAGCAGTTTCTTGGGGACTATTGATGGTGCATCTTGCAGAGATTCTGGCTTTTCTCTTTAAAACAGAAATGAAGCACTTGGCAGGTTCATCAGACATGTCAAAAGAAAATCTGCAGCCAAGGGACACAAGAGGGGCCCTTCCAACTCTCCCTCATCCGTCCCCTTGAAGATTCCCTAACCCTAAAATGTCGTTTATGATCACAAAACCCAGCTCTTTGTTTCTTTTTTATAAAGACCATTTTGATCTGAGACAGAACTGTTGTCCCCTCAGCTCCTTCAGCAAATCCTAGACGTTCTGACATTTGAAAAAACACTTCATCTAAAACTAAGACATCAAAGTCAATTTTCTAAACTGGAAGAGAACATGTCCAACATGTGCAAGATCCTGGTTTCTTTATTACTCATAAAAAGAGTTTAAAAATGGCTTATAGTAACTCCTTCAGAAGAAAAGTTGGTCAAAAATCTAAAGTGAAGCTCTAATATCACTTGGGTGGAAACAGCAGGCTGAGAGCTACTACTACTCATTCTGTCTCTGAAAAAAAATGGCTAAAATCCACAGTGCTCTCACCAGTTCAGGAGAGCACACAGCTTGGTTCACCAAGAACCAGGACAAGTATAAAATAGATTAAGAACAGAAGAATATCAGCCTTGTCCACTGTCCTTCCCACTCACTCTCAGTTACAAAAAATAAAGAAAAAAAAAATGAAGACAGTGCTCCATTATTTGAAAGTAGGGAGATAACACCCTTCCCATCTCAGTCCAGAGAAATCCTCACAGAGTATAAATAGAATTCTCATGGAGTTAGATAAAACTGTACAGAATTCCTTAAAAAATGACTACTATGTGCTAAGTATTGTAAGAATGTACAGAGAGGCTCACAAAGACAAGAAAAATAGTTTTGCCCTTGAGGGAGTGTGTAATGGATGGTGGGGAAGGCAAGCGTAGGTCTCCCTAATTGGCAGAAAAGAGAGTCTATAAGATCTTCGTTCTCAAATGGACCAATGTACTTGAGAAGATGAGAAGTTCTACTGAAAGAAGGGACAGGGTCTAGGGATAGCAAAGGCAGTTAATATCAACAGCAATGCTATAAGCAAGAAGAAATAAAGGTTCCAGACTGGTAAGTGTTTCTGGCATGGGAGGGGATAAATATGGAAAGGCCTCCTGCAGGCTACGGTTACCATCACCATGAGTGGAAGACTGAGGAAATTCTGGAATCAAAATAAGTCTGGGATATCTGCCATGAGGTATGGGGAGGGCAATGCAGCCATTGCCCTTAGGGAAATCAGGAGAATATATTTGGAAAAGTTATGTATCTCTTATCTAAGATGCTTAGGAACAGAAAGATTTTTGGATTTTGGATTATTACATAGACATAGCTACCAGGGGAGGTGAGATCCGAGGCTAAGGATCTCACCCCTCAGCCAGAAGTTAAACTTACATAGGAAGTTCTATGATGTTATGATGTAGTTTGTAAGCATTATGATGGTGCTCCAAAGGTTTCAGATTTTTAAGTAGCAAGGCCCAACTTCTGTTAAAACCATAGAAAGTGAGGCAAGCTGATGAAGATTTTCTAAAAAAAGAAATGGGTTGAACAGAATGAATCCTTCTGTGTTTGTATTTCATTTTATGCAGAATTTCAATTCCCCCATTGTCTTGATTATAGTCTCTCCTTGATGGAGGGAGGCCCTTGAGAGTACTAGCCCTTGGTAAGTCCCAAATTACACCCCCCCCCCCGTTAGTGATGCAATTCAAAGTACCCCAGAGAATTGATTCTCTCTATTCAGCTCCATGGATCTTCTAATTAATGAAAAGGTGTAATGCACTAGTGTATTGCTTAAAAAAAGGTGTAATGCTTAAAAAAAAAGTCATTGATTAAGAATCTCTTACAAAAACAAATCTACTGGCAGAATTCTAGTAAACAGTCCCTAAAAATGGTAATCCAACCAGAAAGCAGGGCAGTATGCAGAATACATCAGATTATAAACAAATCCCTTTTAAAGTCTCTGAGCCAGAAAATCAGCCTCAGCACCAGCACAGAAAACTGTCCTCCTGGAACCCCTGCCTCCAATGTCAAGCAGGGACCAGATGGCCAGGCATTTGTGGACTTCTTGGGGTTTGCTGCATAAGCATAGGAAGCAGTCTCCTGGGGAGACCCCGGTTGGTGACAGCCCACATCATCTTCTGCTTCCTGTAATGTCCCAGCAGTGTTCCTTTTCATCATGTATCAGAAAAGGAGCTCAAAGGCCACCTGATTTCTTTTTCATAATTCCTTCCTAAGAAGTGAGAATTCTTCTATCACTGTTCAAAGGACAAGCAGAAGTTTCCAAACTTAACATGATCATGCATTCTGGTTTTTGAGAACCTTCCAGGTTTAGTGTATGATCCTATACATGTTTTATTAAAAGCTATATACAGTAATTTTTTTGTTTAGTTTTTCAAGTGGGCAACTCAGTGGCTTGGGGAAAAAAAATGTTTCTTGCTGTAAACACATCTCTGATGTTTCTACTAATGGTTATTCTCTTAATTAGAAGATATATTGCTTTGATGAAATACCATGACCAAAAATCAAGTTGAGACGGTGATATGGGAATGTTTCCTATATGATGTAAATAAAGGAACAGTTTTACAATTTTGGCCTTTATTGGGCACCTTAGGAGTAGGTAGGGTGTAGAGAGCTGCCTGCTGCTGCACCCTAAAGATAGTGCTGATTTCCAGCCTCCACCCCCCCGTGGGTGAGTGCTCTCTTTTGATAAACAACTCCTTATTTGGCTTGAGCCTGGGGCGTGGTTTGCTGTTGCGTATGTGGACCTATGAGCTGTGCCCACATGGCTTATTGGGATTGGATGCCCTGAGAGTTTCTAGTCAGTGGGCGGGGTTTCCCGGGAGAGAGGAAGGAGAAGCAGGGAGAAGGACAAAGAGA